>LPNX010456431.1:2063-17063 GCA_001517045.1 Pseudotsuga menziesii | reverse complement strand
ATTTCCATCACCATTTCCCAATCAAACTATATGGTGCACTAGACGAGATCAAGCTCTATGATCTTATATTTAGAAATCAAGGATTTCATTAATTTTTGCCCCTAAAGTGTTGCACCCACACATATGGTTTTAATTTCAAGCTTTTGTGACTTCAATAATCAATAATAAAAAAATAATTCATGAAAATTTCTGAATAAATAGTGTTGCACTAGGCCCATATGTCCTTTATATGTCAGCAATATTTTATCCCAAATTGACATAATTTACCTCATATATTGCTGCACCCACACAAGCATATATGTTAAGATATGCTGAAAATTTGAAAACCCACTTTAACAGAAACGAATTTTATAATCATTTACACACATTTTCTCTGCATAAATGCTATATATTATGAAAGTTGATTCAATTTCCTATCTTTCCTCTTTTTGCTTCATCTTCAAATAAGTTAGGGAAGTACCCCTAATTGTCACCTAAAGTTAGAGTAAAAGAGTCCATGATTGTGCATCAGCCCATATGTATGTAACATCTCCAAAATTATGAAAAAAAATACCATATGTAAATATGTAATTTCCTAGGAAGATAAATCCATGAGATGTTATATTTTATGCTTTATCCATTTTGATGACAATTTAAAATGTGACTTAAGTTAGACTGCAAGATTCATAAGACTATGTTTAGTGTTTTCAACAACATGGAATTTTTACGACAATACTTTGATGCGTTTATAAAGTAATATAGTCACTACTTATTTGTCGCTAAAACTACTTTTATTTACTGTTGGTTGAATTTGTCATAAAAGTTGTTTTTGTTCTTTAGTCCTTGACCTTATCTATCAGCTAAGAAGAGGACAGTCTCAAGTCTTACTTAGCCTCTACGGCTAATGCAACACCCTCGTTTTCCTTGTGCAGGTGAAAGTGACCAAGTCTTTCTTCCTAGATAAAGAGGGAAAGTCCTAAGCTAGGGTACACCAAGGTGTTTTAATTATAGATATAAACAAACAATACAAAAGTGCATAAAAATTTATAATGCAACAAAGGTTGACTATATTTGAAAACCAATGAAGGTTGAAATGATGTGTATAGGTCTTGAATTAAATGGTTTCACACACAGGCCATGTGGAAGCCTTAATTGCACTAGCTACCGACAATTGAACATAATGCAAAACCATAGGGGTTTATGGCACCATGAGAGGAGGGTAATCTTGTCCTTGAAGCTTTTTCTTGTGAGGTTTTTGGTTTTTTCTCTGTCGGGTTCTGTCGGTATTATGTCTAGATTACAATGCAGTTTAACCATGGTTTCAAAGGTGGAGGATCCGAGTTGTTTGACCCTAGACACCCTTCCTCCTTACCTGCACACTTGTAAACTTTGCTAGGTGATTTTTGTTATGTTTTTATTCGTAGAGACAGGTAAAATCCTCCTCTACATTTTTATTAATGATTTTCTTGTGCCATAAATCAGTTTTTATAAAAATTATTGTTTGACCCCTGTAGGTTGTATGTGAAAGAGGCATTCTAGAACAGTTCTCTGCAAACAAAATCTAGGTTGGAAGTTGTGTTCAAAAGAATTTACAGTCCGAGTAAGACCTGTTACATCACCCTTTATGGATTTGTCGTTTGTAGCATCGGGTCTTGACCTACATTTCCATGGCATAGTTTGGGATTCCATCTCTGGATTTTTCCTTTGGTAGTCATGAGGCATTTTGTATTTGAAACTATAATGGAAGGGCCCTTCAACCATGGAGTCGATGTGGCTGTGTAAATGTAAGTTTGTATGAACAAATGTAGATTTATTGTTCTTCTTTTAAGTTGCAAGAACAGTACTATGACTGTCTCTATATAAATGTAATTAATCTATTTCCTTTAAAAGAACCCTCTGAGGGATTTCATGATGTATATACTTAGTCATGTTTGAATTTACAGTTTGGTTGTTGTTTTTATAAATCTAAAATGCGGTCGTGAGGCCTTTATCCCATCACAAATGTTTTGAGAGAGAGTCATAGAGCCACTGTCAAAAGATAAAGGTATAAGTGAATATTCTTGTATATTGTTTCATTAAATGGTTTTTATAATTTGAAGAAACCTGTGAGGCCTTTGTTGTTGCAGTTCTGAATACTATCTTGGTTTTCCAATGTTTTTTTATTTAAAGAGTTAGTTAGCAGGTTGTAAAGCCATGGGTATTCTTTGTAAAGGATATGATTAAAGATATTAGGCCGTGAGGTCACTATTATGTTACCAGGAGAATAGTTTTGGCCATGAGGCCACTGTCAAATTGTTTTCAAATTTTTAAAAGGGTAAAGTATTTTATTTTACAGTGATTGAATCAAGCCTAATTCTGTCATGATTTTCTTCTATGAGTATTAGATTACATATGATAATACTAATATGGCCTACAACCTATAACCAGTGTTGTGTCATGTCGATAATATGGACTTGGTATTTTTAATAACAGTTTTGCAAAGGACTAGGCCATATATCCCTTATAAGTAACTCGGTTAAAAGAAACCTTAACTGATGAATGATATTTAAAACCAACTTAATTATTATTTAAAATGTTGAAGTTTGTTTACCCTAACTATGACTAGGGTTTTTCCTGTGAGGCCAAAACTCTACTTTAGATTGGAAAAGAAATATATACTATACATATATATATATATATATATATATATATATATATATATATATATTCTCTATGCAGTTATATTGATTGCTAAATATATTTCTTAAACTCTAAACCCAAATTTAAATTATGACCAGAAACTTACTATTACTAAATTGATGTATCATAATTAGTACTTGATGAGAAGAAGTATTACACTATATACACTACACATACACTAGTGATTTATCCTAACTATGACTAGAATAATGGAATTTAAACCAAGCAAGTAATAAACATCAGAAACTTATTATAAAAATGTGGAAAAGTAAACACAGATTTTCTTACAGAAAAACTATATTGCTAATAGTTACCATTTAAACTCTATAGATACTAAACATACTTCCACAAAAAATATAGATATAGAAGTAAAACATAGATAAATATAAATAGTTAGAACCTAGATAATTTGCACAAGGGGGACAAACACCCAAAGGAGATTGTTCCACCCAATCGTCTCCTGAAGCGGCCAAGATTACTTGCTTAGGAACCTCAAGCTTGTTCACTGAACCACTAGTAAGAATATCACTCGATAATATCCCACACAACAACTTGTTGTAACTTAGGACTCGGTAGCAGACTTAACTCAACAATTCCACTTTAGCTATCCCCTCAACAAATTCCTTGTCACATGCCCCAATTTGTAAAAGAATTTAATGTCATTGAAGAACATTATGTTATATTTTATGATAAAGATAAATTTTGTAATTGATGACCCAATGGGGTCAAGGATAATTAATGTATTGCAGAATATTTTATTAATAAATAAATAAATGATGAGACAATATCTTAGGGAAGCTGTTAAATGAGTGTTAACTCATCACTTGGTGGAGGAGACTAGGTGGAGAGTATATTGACAAGTGGCAGCATCCTCAAACTACTTCCAACTATTGTAGGTGGCAACTTCCATATAGTTGTGGTCATGATTCCCCAAGAAAGTGGAATAGGAGCAGGTGGCTCATTAAGTAAAAACTGACCTAGAAGAACTAGGAATTGACATAAAACTTCCCGTTGAAGGAAGCTGGGGCTACTCATTCTGGAATTGTGATCATTCTCAGTGAATGAAGTGCACATGAGAAATTCGATGGACGGGACATGTTGAAGTGAATTTGAGGGGTTAACTGCTGAAGATTGAACTTGTGCAGCTACTCTAGGATGAATTTATTACTGCTTTAAGTAGGGGCTGAATTACTGCTATATATCCAGTCAGGTGACAGAGGATCTCAAGGTTACATCCTTCACCCAGTACTCTACCAGGAGGATCAAGAAACAGGCTCGGGGGTCCTGAGAAAGTGTAGATTAAGATTTATCTATGATTTGGTTGAGAAGAACATCCTCTTTAAGCTGTTGTCACCTCATCCATTGACAGGTTTTTATTTGTTCAGGTTTATTTATAGTTTATCTACGATTTTCAGAAAAAAAAATTACTAGTTTTCAAGATATGCATATTATTGTTTTATTAGGATTGATGAAGAAAAGAGCATTGTTTATTGATGAAATTAGTGGTTAGTACATTATATTTAAAATAGTAGTGATTTTCTAAATGAAAAATGAATAGAAATAAATTACCACACTGTATTTTTCCACGCATTTTATAAGGCAATAATCTAGTGCAGCTGGTTGCTTAAGTTAGATATGTAGATTTGTTTATTAATTATGAATGTAAAATGTAAATTATTACTATTATAGTTTTATGTGACTCATTTAAAGATATCTAGTTGTACTTGCTTTGTCTATTGAAAATAACTGCATTATCTAATTTTAGGCAAAGAATAGATTATACAAATATGGCTAGTAATTATGATAGTCATAGAATTATTACTAGTATTAATATTTATTATAAATATAATACATAAAGTTTAATAAACAAATATAGGAACAATAAAAGTAGTACTTAGGGTTTAACCTAACTAGTACTTCATAGCTCATTATAATGATTTATTCAAGTTTACACTTACACTCTGAAACACAGATGTTTTTTCTACAACCCTCAATAATTACCTAGGGTTTACAAGAGATATGTTTTATCTTTGAAACAACCTTTCATATTCTTATTCTTAAGACAAAAATCTAACAGCCGTAATAATTATTTATTAAAAATAAAATAAATATAGATGCTAAATTTATCCTGAAAAGTAATTTAAATACAAAACTGTAGGTTATCCAAAGATAATAACCAATTTGAGAGAAATATAATACTTTATTCACCTAATAACACTGTATAAATTCAAATAGTAGAAATTACTATAAATCATTTATATTAAATGTAAATTTAATCTAAAATAAGACTGTAAATAAATTAAACAGAGATAAAATAGAAATAGCATAATGGCCTATGGCCTTTTGTAACTTCTGTCAAGGCTTAAGCTTGAGAAAAACAATTTATACAGGTTTATACAGAAATAGTAAACCAAAAATTTAACTTTTTCTTTTCATATTAAGTCAAAACCCTTGATTTGTTTACAAGTATTACTCAATAAACAGTCTTTTCATCACCAATAAAAACCACTTAGAAAATGAAATAACCACCAGTGGTCAAAATAGTAATATCATGGTTTAAGCCAAGTATGTAAAACAAAAATCTTTTTACATCATCCAAGCCTTAAAGGATCCTTCAAGAAAACCCCAAGTCATGGCTGCAATAGCCTTCAAGATTAGTACACATAATACCCTCTAGGGTTTTAAAATAGTATAAAAACAAAACAACAAGAAGTAATAACCTAACAAGTAAACCAAGGCTAACCCATAATGAGCACATCAAAGTTTCTTAACTTTCCAACCACCACAACACCAATGCAGGAGAAACCCTCAGTATAACTTGGGCTTACCATGGTTCGCATGGACGAAGGTTGGGGAGTTGTGATAGAAGCTAACATCGAACGTTGGGAGAGAAACCTGCGCAGAAAACAAGTAATAGTTAAAACCTTGCAATGTATTTTGTAAATTCTAAGCCATCTTGAAAAATAAAAATCTTGACAGGCTGTTACCTGCTAGTGATTTTCGCTTTGAAGAAGTGGAGAAAGCAAAGTCTTTGGGACAAATCGATGGTACTTTGGGGTATGATGCCTCGAAAGTTTAATGCACCAAATACAATGGAAATCCCTGAGCCACAAATCGAAGGAAACGAGCACCACTGTGTATTCCTAAAACCAACTCACATTCCTCGAATTAGTGGAGAAAAACAATTTCTACGAACACAATACTCTAAAATAGTCTTAAAGCATATAAATCCACCTTATGTCCTCACCGAAACAAGCTCACAGTATTTTGTCGGAAGGCAGTTTACAAATCAGAGGCTATTGCAGTGTCATGGTGGCCACGAGCTCGTAGCTCGACCGCACACAATCAAAGGAACCCTCTCTCTTGCAAAATGAAGGGTTAGGGCAAAACATAAGTCAACTTAACCAATGGTTTTGACACCTCCACATGTCCATCAAGATTTTTCATCATCGTGGGTAGCATTTCAATAGTCATTTATGCAGTTTCTAATCTACATTAAAAATATCACAAATCAAAACAATAATCATTAAAATAATGTAATATTTTGATTGCTAATAATGTACTATACTATGATCATTCGATGCCTAGTTTATCAACCATATAAATGAGAAATGGTTTTTTTCTTTTCTTTTAGGGTTTTGTTGTAGGTCATGATAGGGTAGTTTCTTTTGCTAACATTGTTTTATAAAACATAAGTAAAAGACATACTTTTAACAATAAACTACTTTAAGAAAGAAATCTAATGATTCCTTCAAGTAGCCTTTCAAACTTCTAGAATTGGAGAGTAAATGTTTAACTAGGGTCAAGCAATTATAAAATATCTTAAATTATTAACCATAACTCCAGAGATGTACAAACCATTATGTGATAAAGTGAAGTTTTTAGCTAAAAGGTACTCCATGAATTGAAGTGTAAGATACAAGTAGAAAGAATTCAAGGTGAAAACTGTAACCGTTTGAAGAATAATTCCTTCAACTAGGAAAAGAACCTTGAACCAAGACTCTTAATGCATTGTGTAGTTGGGGTTACAAGTGAGTGCAGTCCATAGACTTATATAAGAGTCTCAATTGTAATTCTAACATCCAAATAATGAGTAAACAGTGAAGAGTAAAAGTAGTTTTTTGTTTATGTGTTGAGAAAACATTTATTTATAAAACCCTAGATAAGGGTAAATTTGACAATACATCTAATGGGTATGATGACTCAAAAACCCTTAGAAAACAAAACTCTTGAATAAGATAGACCAAAATCTTGAACCCTTAGAGTATTTCCTTCATGTTTACAAAAGGATTCAAATACTTATGCTCAAAACCAAACTCCAAATGTTGATTGAGTGATCTAAGCATAAATCTTCTAAATCACAATTACTATAAGAAAAAGTACAAGTATTCTTTAGAATTAATCTTATTCATCTTATTGATTTGATTTCTTTTTTTATAGTATTTGGTCATGCATTTTAACCCATGCGTATGCAGTTTTGTTTAACATCTATATTGTGTTTGACGGCTTAAATAAGATCAACGTTACCTCTTATGGAGACAAGCTGCATTTAAACATTCTAATTCTAGCATCATATTTATGCTAGAGAAGTATCTTTATTGACCTGAATATATATATTATTTTTACTGGAACATACGCTTACCTGTTAAAAACCTGTAAAGAACCATTAGTCCCACTATGTTAGCTATAAAGTAAGTAAGCCCCGATCACACCTAAGAAACTTTCCCTACTTGACAAAAGAAAACAATAATATACTTAGCATTAGTAAAAACAAATTTCTTTTCTACTTTCTGGAAAATTGCAACTGCTAGGTGGAAAAGTACTAATACATTATTTAAAGATAAGCCATTAAGTTATACAAAACCTTATAAAGAAGTAATCTTTGTTTCTCATGCAAACTATTTAAATTATCTTCTAATATTTAGTGGATTATTAGCAATGACATTTGACATTTTATGTCACATGAAAAATTTTAAATTTTTACGAATTTTTGAGTTATTACATTCCTTGTGTGCTTGAATTTTTAGTTTGCAATATTCACAAGGTTCATTCACTTGGAAATAGAATGTAGTGGTGAGACTCATGCTCAATTTGATGGTATTTATAATATTTCCTAGGTATTTGCATTAGTTTTGGAATTAAATGAGCCACCTGCTCAGTTCACCCTCTCAGGGAACATGACCACAATTTTAGGGATTATGCTTCTTGTAATAGCTAGAAAGTGAAATGCTAGTGCTTCCACTTGTCAACCAGCCTTCTACAACTTCTCATTCCTCCTAGTGGGTTAGTGAACACTCATTCAACAATCTACTTTGGATAAGTGTCTCTTCTATTTAATTATTAAAATAAATAATTCTTCAATTACAATCATCCTTGACCAACTTGGTTATGAAAAACTTACAACAAATTTAACATAATAAGTTTCAAAAATAAATAAAAATATTTAATTTTCAGTTCTATGTGTGTTACAAACACCCCTCCTTAAGTTCAACATCATCCTCGATGTTGCTAAAGTTTATTCTGGGTATTCCTGGAACAAAGCTAGATATTCCACCCAAATATCACTCTATAATTCCTAGGTTTATTCATGTGGACTGAGGTGTTTCCATTGCAGCTTTACCTGTCCAATGGTGCGATTCCAGAGAAAAAATTTCCTCTTCTCAAGAATACAGTTCGGTTCCACCTAAAAATAACCTTCGAGTTCTACCTGAATAACATTCCAGTCGATCACATGAGTAACATCGTGTACATACTTTTTCAATATAGAAATATTAAAGACATTATGTATTCTAAGATTATGTGGAAAAGCTAACTAATATGCCATTGACCCCACTCTTGCCAATATTTCGAATGCTCCACAATACCTGGGTTTTAATTTATCACATCTCCCTAGTTTAAAGGAGCTATTTCTGGGTCTTACATTAACAAACACATGTTCACCTATTTGGAATTCTTTCAGAGTTATTTTAAGGTTTGCATGACTATTTTGTCTGTCATGAGTAGTTTTCATATTTATTTGTTCTCATTTCACTATTAGTTCCAGTTCTTTTAACAAGTCAGGTCCTCACATCAATCTGTCAACTAGATTACTCCATGTAATAGGAGTATTACATTTCCTACCATATAATATTTCAAAAGGACTAAGTTTAGCTTAAGCTTGATAATGATTATTAAATGCAAATTCAACTATTAAGTGCAAATAATCTTCCCACTTATTGGGATAGTCTCTAACATACACTCATAACATGTATTCTAGTACTTGATTGACTCTTTCTATTTGTCCATCCATTTGTGGATGATAAGCAGTACTAAAATTTAATTTAGTATCTAGTCCTTTAAACAAGGATTTCCAAAAATCACGAGTAAACTTAGGATCTCTGTCAGAAATTATTACCTTCAAAATTTTGTGCAAACAAAATATTTCCTTCATAAATATGTCAGCAACGTTAGTAGCTTTAGTTGTTTTAACAGGTATAAAGTGTGCTTCCTTGCTCAGTTTTTCCACAACTACCATTATTGAATCATTTTGTTTCTGATTTTTAGGCAAACCAGTTATAAAATCAAGACTAATGACTTCCCATTTTCAATTTGGAATTGGTAATGGTTGTAAAATACTTACTGGGTGTTGATGCTCATCTTTAACTTGCTGACATTCTATACACCTAGCTATAAATTCAGCAACTTCGTTCTTCATATTAGGCCAGAAATACTCTTTTCTCAACATTGTTATCATCTTTTGATACCTGAGATGTCCAGAATAAGGAATTTTGTGTACTTCATTCAAAATTAATAGTTTAATTTATGGTATGTTAGGCACATAAATTTTATTTTATACAACATTAAGCCTTTTTCATTTAAACTATAATCTATTTTTACATTTTCAGATTCATTATGAGTTACTTTTTCTCTTAGATTTTGGTATTGTGTGTCCATTTTTATTCATTCTTCCAATTTATCATCTAATTCGGTTTTATAACTGCTAATGGAAACTATGAAACTTGTTATCGCATTTCTGCTTAAGGAATCAACCACTTTATTTTCCTTTCCCCTTGTGTTTGATTTCAAAATCACATTCGCTAAGGAAATCTAACCATCTAGCTTGCCTTGCATTTAGATTGTGTTGTTCAAACATATACTTCAAGCTTATATTAGCAAACATTAGCAAAAATATTTTACCCATTCAATGATGGTGCCACATTTGAAGAGCATGAATTATGACATCCAGTTCTAAGTCATAAGTTACATAATTCTTTTCGTGTGTTTTTAACTTTCTTGATTCATAAGCAATTACGTGACCTTGTTGTGTGAGTACTCCACCAAAACCTTCTTTTCATGCATCAGTGCATACAACGAAATCTTTGTTTGGATATGCTATTTTTAATTTGGGTGAAGTAGTTTAAATCAATTCGTTTAATTTATTAAAGCTTTCTTCACACTTTTGATCCCAGACAAATCTTTTTCCCTTTTTTTGTAATGATGTTATAGGATTTGCGATTTTTGAAAATCTTTCTATAAATTTTCTGTAATAACCTGCTATTTCCATAAATGATCTTACATCAGTTACATCCTTGGGAACATGCCAATCAATTATTGCTTTTACCTGATCAAGATCTACTAATATCCCTTCTTCAGATATCATGTGCCTTAGATACTGTATCTTATCTTTATAAAATTCCCATTTACTGAATTCAAAATACGGTTTATGTTCTATTAAAACTTGTTGTATTATTTGCAAGTGTTCGTCATGTTCTTCTTTCATTTTAGAATAAATTAATATGTCATCTATAAACACGAATACAATTTTATCTAAGTATTTTCTTAGGACACTCTTCATTAAGCACATAAAAGTTGTTGGAGCGTTCATTAGCCCAAAGGGCATAACCACACACTTATAGTGCCTGTATCTAGTTTTGAAAGCAGTCTTAAAAATATCTGCGTATTTAATTCTGACATGATGATATCCATATCTCAAGTCTATTTTTGAAAATATCGTTGCTCGACATATTTGATCAAACAGATTATCGACATGGGATAGAGGATACCTATTTTTAGTTGTCATTTTGTTCAATTGATAGTAGTCTTTACATAGATGTAATGTAACATCTTTATTCTTAACGAATAAGACAAGTTCTCCCCAAGGGGATACACTTGGTATTAGATAATTTTTGTCTACTAGTTCTTGCAATTGTAATTTTAATTCGTTCAATTCTAAAATTTTCATTCGATAATGAGCCTTTGAATTAGGTACATCTCCTCATACTAATTCGATCATAAAATCCATATTTCTCTTTGGAGGTAATCCTGGAATTTCTTTTGGGAAAATATATGAGAATTCTAGTAGGATTGGAATATCATTGAATTTTAGCTTATCTTCTATATCCATATCTTCATTATTTATTATACGTACAACAAAAGACTTTACAACCTTTCATTACAACCTTTTTCATTTCTAAGGCGGAGATTTGTCTAACAAAAGATTTCCTAGGTATTCCTTTTATCGTAATCTTTTCTCCTTTATCATTTAAACAAGTAAATATTTTCTAAAAACAATTTAAAATTACTTGATGTTTTTTCCAGGAAATCCATACCTATTAAAACATCATAAGATTCTAATGGTAATACATTTAACATGACTTATGTTTTGAACTCACTCATAAATCAATCACAATTTTCAACATATTTAACTACTTTCCTTTTAGTCCTTATAGCTAGCTGGACCAACCAATAATTTTCAAAAAATTTCAAAGATAAATTGCAATTTTCTACTATGCTAGGTGACACATTACTTAAACTAGCACCTGGCTCAATCAGAATGGAAATAAACTATTTTTCTATCATACCTTGTACTTACATCATGGAATTATGATGATTGAAACTTGTCGATTCTCCAAGGATGCATTTATTTTAGGCATTTCATTTGCTACATCCCCAACTGTTTCCTCTACCTGAATGGTATGCATGGTTCTGAAGTTCCCTTCCTTGTTCGGATAATAATTGGCATAATGCAGTCCTAGACATTTTGAGCACTTTACAGGTTCCCTATTGTGATTTTCTTCTGTGAGTATTATATTACATATGATAATACTAATATGGCTTATAGCCTATAACCAACGCCGTGTCATGTCGATAATCTCGACTTGGTGTTTTTAATAACGGTTTTGCAAAATCTTGGGCCATATAGCCCTTATAAGTAACTCAATTAAAAGAAACCTTAAATGAAGAATGATCTTTAAACCCAGCTTAATTATTATTTAAAATATTGAAGTTTGTTTACCCTAATTATGACTAGGGTTTTGGTTGTGAGGACAAACCTCAGATTTAGATTGGGCTATATATATATACAGTTATATTGATTGCCAAATATCTTCCTTAAACTCTAATAGTGAATTTAACTTATGTATAAAAACTTGCTACTACTAAATTGATGTATCATAATTAGTACTTCATTACAAGAAATATTACAATTTATACACTAGTGATTTCTCTTAACTATGACTCGAATAAAAGACTTTAAACCAAGTAAGTAATAAACATCAGAAACTTATTATAAAAATGTGGAAAAGTAAACATAACTTTTCTTACAAAGAAACTATATTGCTAACAGTTACAATTTAAACTCTATAGATACTAAACATACTTCCACAAACTAGATACATATATAATTAAAACATAGATAAATATAGAAATATAGAACTTGATAATTTGTAAAAGGGGGACAAACACCCAAAAGAGACTATTTCACCCAACCGTCTCCTAAAGCAACCAAGATTACTTGCTTAGGACCCCAAGCCTATTGACTAAACTAGTAGAACGAAGATCATCATATAATAGCCCACACAACAACTTGTTGTAACTTAGCACTCAGTAGCATACTTAACTCAGCAATTCCACTTTAGCTATCCCCTCATCAAATTCTGTGTGTGCCTGATTTTTTGAGTTTGCAGTATCCACAAGGTTCATTTACTTGGAAATAGAATGTAATGGTGAGACTCTTGCTCAATTTGATTGTATTTATAAGACTGCCTAGGTCTTTGGGTCAGTTTTGGAATTAAATGAGCCACTGCTTAGTTCCCCCTCTCAAGGAACATGACCACAATTTTGGAGATTATGCTTCCTGCAAGAGCTAGAAAGTGAAATGTTAGTGGTGGCACTTGTCAACCATCATTCTATAGCTGCTCATTCCTCTTAGTGGGTGAGTGAACACTCATTCACGAGTCTCCTTTGGATAGGTGTCTTTTCTATTTAATTATTAAAATAAATAACTCTTCAATTACACTCATCCTTAACCAACTTGGCCATAAAAACTTTACAATAAATTTAACATAATATTTTCTAAAATAAATAAAAATATCTAGTTTTGAGATGTGTTACAATGTATATATAAAACATAACAAATTAAATATTTTGTATTGATTATAAAATAAATTTTTTTATTTAATTGTAAATCAAACAAAATTATTAACTTATTTACAAAATTTAACAATTCTATATATATACATAATTTGAATGAATGCTCACATACTTCTACAAGTAAAGAATTAATTTAGTAAAAAGAATAATTATTTTATTTACTTATTTGCTAAGTTTTATTGATATTAAAAAATAAATTAATATTTAGAAAGAAAATTATATTTACTTATATTTATAAGTAAAAATAGTTTAGGATGGGATAAATGCTAAGGGAGAGTTAGTAGAAGACTATTAACAAGTCCCAAAGAGCACCTCTTGTTTAGTTAGTAGAATATATATTCTAATTTAATTTCTCAATATTTTTAAATAACATAAAATTATTTACCATATAAATAAAATTTATTTTTATTTAATTTCTCAACATTTATAAATAAAATAAATTTATTTACTAATTACTTGTGAAGTAAATTTTTATTAAAATTTTATCTGAGTGATGAGGTTTCAAAACCAAAACTCCATGAAAAAAGTTAGAATTTTATTTCATTTCAACTCTTCAAACTAATTTTTTTTTATGTTTTGAGCTTTTATCTCTCTAGTCACATAACATTCAATTAAAATAATTACTTTTCAAGGTTAGAATTCTTTCATTAATCAATTTTTATTAAAAAAATTAACCAAGAAAGAAATTAGTTTTTGTTATATACTAAAATCTAACAAAATTACTTATAAAAATAACACAAAACCAATAATTTACACCCACCAACATTATGCAATAAACAGCCACCAGCATCTATATAAAGTGTAATTAAAATTTGGGTTTGGGAACCGGTTTAAAAGTTCAGGCTGTTAAAAATGTAACAAAAAAAAAATTAACCACTGCTTATAGAAATAGCTAATTGTCAAAATAACAAAATTATTTACCAAATATAACATAAACCAATAATTGACATCCATCAACATTATGCAATATACACCCACCAGCATTTATATAACCTACAATTAAAATTTGGATTAGAGAACCGATTTAAAAGTTCAAAAAATTAATAACTGCTTATAAAAATAGCTAAACCTCAAAATTGTTTACCCAAAAATAATTTGAAAAATTGTTTATCTATTTGATCTGAGGTTCTCCCAAAAGATTTAAAAGTATTTATGGAGAAAAACGCCTAATGACAGCCAAAACGTCCTCAAAATCTCAAAGAAGCACATGATTGGATCAAAACTAAAACGTAACCTTAATACCCTATGAACGTCTATTAATTTGCGTTTAACTTTTCAACATAAAATGCTTTCGTTTTCGTTTTCATTCTGCTCAAACGTCTTCTCGATCACCGACCTTTGTACGCTCGTACGCTTTAGTTGAAAATATAGTGCAGTATTTACTGGTATCCTTTACGAAGGCAAAAGCTATCCATTGAACTGCAGAGCATTTAATGCTGCTGCAGCAGGCTTGATGACCGTTGGATCTCGAGCAGCTTAAGATCCAAGGGTCATCAAGCCTGCTGCAGCAGCATTAAATGCTGTGCAGCTCAATGGATAGCTTTTGCCTTCGTAAAGGATACTCACAGAGGAACTGTTGTTTCTTGGACATAGTCTCCCGTAAGTAAAGTAAAGATGTCCCTCACTGGATTTCTCATTAACAATCGCAACTTGGACATAGTCTCCGGTAAGTAAAGTAAAGATGTCCCTCACTGGATTTCTCATTAACAATCGCAACTTACGAAATGGACTTTCAACATCTGGACGTAAGCTGGACGCTATGTTTCTTTGAAATCGTGAGACATGTTGGTGAATAATGAAGATTCTATGTTTGACCAGATCATGTCATCCTAAGTAACGAGCGAATAAAATGACTTCAAAAACAAGAATCCTTATTATTATAATACGTTTCATCACAAAACGTTTTATAATACTAAACGAGTTAAAAAAAAG
>LPNX010456385.1:5328-31887 GCA_001517045.1 Pseudotsuga menziesii | reverse complement strand
GGGGGGGGGGGGGGGGGGGGGGCTGCTCTATGGGAGTAAGCCGCAACGAAGGGGTTCTGTAAGTCAAGGTGGAATACCACACTCCATCTTGTACTGAAGGCTAACCCTTCATAGTCCTCCTCGTGCATGCCAGAGTATATTGGGTGTCGAGGACCAAAGGGCTGAAGCACCAGGAAACCATCCTGGATGTGTCATGAACGAGGTAGCGTAGTTGCCATTATTTCTAGGGATATTTTACTCGAAGGTCCTTCTCAGTAGTGGGATTCTATTAGCCTATTGTTCTTCCATTTCGTATTGTATAACTATGATTTCATCACCCTGCCGAGGATACGATTTGTGAGGGGCTTCCAGCTTGTAGTTAGGAGTTTGCTTGAACTTTTACCCCATAGGTTAGTGCGTCATTTTATTTTTAGGTAGTGCTGCTTGTTGGCTTTTTGGCCACTTTATTGTAGACTCGCTTTGCTCTAACCCATTGTTCCAGTTAATGAATTCCACTTTTGTGTATTTTTAGGATTTATGTGTTGCACCTGAAGGGATTTGATCCCTCTGGGCAAGAGTTAAGATAGATCTATACTGGTGTATTCTTATATATAGAATCAAAATTTAATAATTTCATGGATTCCTATAGCTTTAAAATTATGTTACTCCATAAATGCATCAGGCAAATCTAAGAAAGGATTTATGACCTATTAACACTTACTACTTGGGCAGGTGATTATGTGTGTTCAATTATTGTTGTTACAATATTTGTTTGATTTGATAACAATCAAATTTATGTGGAGAAGTTTAGGAAGGGACGTTTATAATTTATTTATTCTTAACTTCTATATATACATATAAATGAATACAATTGTGTGTGTGGCCAATTGGTAATGAATAAGTCACAACAAAACAATCTACATATCTATATATTACTAATTGTAAATAAAGTCTTAAAACAAAAATGGTCTTCCTTATTTGTTTTTGTTTTGATTGTAATCTTAATTATTGTAGAAAATGTACTTTGCAGTAAAGAAAAAAATATTTATATTACCTTATAAATATGGTTTCAATTTTTCTATGTTTCCATGTTTTTTTCTTCATGGGCTTCTATACAATGGATTATATTCTTGATTTTTTATTTTCTATATAATGAGTGAATATCTTTTAATTCTATAGATAAAGTATTATAATTTTTTTTATATCTCCCTAAAGATATAATTTCCTATTTAATATATTATTATATAGTGTATATATAATAACATAACAATGACAATAATGTTTATCTATGATTTCATGAAATCATGAGTTTTACATCTTATATAAATTAAATGTAACGAATCAATAAACATTTTGTCAATACTAAATTATTATATTTTCAATCTAAATATAAAATTTTCAACACACCCATACATAAAAACATATGTAAGTAAGCATATGTTGTTTCACTTTCCAAAAAATGAGACTTATATAACAATGTATCAATAATGTGCATCTATTTCCCAACATGTTATTAAATAGTAAAATTCAAATCAGAACTCTAATTTTTCTCTAAAATCACAATTATTTTATATTTTGTATTTATTTTTGAAACAAAAAATAAATAAAAATTCTAAAACTCTAAACAAGAAAAAAAAGTCTAAAAAACCACCTAAACTTCCAAAGATATGTCAAAGACAAGTTAGAAAACTCTCGAAGGATTAAAGTTGGGAGTTTACATTGAATGGAAACTAAATGGCAATAATGATATATTGGTCATAGATCACTTTCCATAAGGTGCCAAAAGTGCAAGCATCACTCCAAAATGTTGCTACATGTTTTTTTCCCTAGAAAAAAAATCACAGCTCGAATTGTTATTAATTCAAAGGCCATATTGTTCAATTGGCTATGGAAACCTTACATATAAGTCTTGCAAAGATTTAGTCATAACATTAGGTTCAAACAAATAGTCCACATGCATTGTACATTTTGTTGAGAGCATACAAAATAATCAAAATAAAATTGCTAGTCAAAACTAAGAGATGAATTGTGATGTGTATAACAACACTCCAAATAATACTATACTTTACTCTATGTTAGGTATCAAAAATATTCTTCAATTATAAATGGTAATTACCTACTTGCATAAATAGAAACTAGATCTAAGAAAGATTTCACAAACTTAAATCAATTGATATCATTTCAGATTTTTGGGGGTGAGAGATCTTTTTTGTTGTTTTTTTGTTGTTGGCAAAGTGGTGGAACCTCCTGTTTAGTAGGTTTTCCATTGGCTAAGTTACTACGAACCAGGGGCATCTAAGCTGTCAAAATCACCTGGGGATCGCACCTGGCCTGGACCGCACCAACCCTTAACATGGTTGGATTGTTTGGTATCCTTAGGATTAGAACTGATGACCTTTCCGCTTAGGGGGCATCTTAACCATACCCCACCACCAATAGTTCTACATCTCACGGATGGGGTGATAGATCTTATTATTATTAATAGAATAAGACATACTAATTTTGCTTGCTTTGGAACTGACCTCCTCTACTAGGTAGGATTTCCTTCTCACTAAATTCTTATTAGCTTCCAACCTAATAATTGCATCCAAGGTTCTCATGGATATGGATGAGAAAGGAGGATGCTCAATTTCTAACCCTAACTATACAAGATGATAATCTAACATTGGGAATCTACAAAAAGAATGAATATAATTTCCCCTCATGTCCACCTCCTATTTAGATGAAAACTGTTTGGTAGATAGTAATTTTTTTTTATAGGTCTTGAATTTAATCCATCGAAGTGGAATCATCATACTAAACCCACTCAAACATTGAATAATAAGTGGTCATGTTTATCTTCCTTGTTTTTCAGGTTGATCACTAGTTTTACGACATTAAGGGCGATCAAGGCTCATGATTGTGTTAAACTATTTATTGTAACATGTGGATCCAATGTTGTAGCATTATTGTTGCATCATTTACATGCCCATTGCATTGTGTATAAATTATTGTGTTGATATTATGTGAAGTATTAATTGCAGTGATTTAAATAACAATTTATTATTGAATTATATCAATAATTAATAATTAGCTATTATAATTTATAACAATTATTATTATTAATTTAATAATTATGGATTATCCTCATTTAAAAAAAATAAAAAATAACAAAATTCTCACAACCCTCATAAACTAGATAGCTTGCTCCTTAACTTCTCCATCTCAATAACACAAATTATTATCATTATGTCCCCGATGGGGGACATACATGAATTGCACAGCTTGATTAATCTACTCTGAGAGGGATATATTTTTTACATTTGCTATAGTTTGAAATGTTTTATATTAAAAAAAATTAAAAAATATTTATTTAGATTTCTATTGGTTGTGAATCCCTATGGTCTGCCTCGTTTTTCCCTCCCAAGGAGAGGGCAGCGGGTGGACATCACCTATTGTATGTTGTGTTTTAATGTCGATCAATTCAACTCTAAACGACATTGTTCGACTGACGGTGGAGAATGGGGTCACAAAACAATTTTACTTCCAACCCATTAAACAATTTTTTAATAATTAAATTTAAAAAGAAAACATTTAATAAAATTCGTGGGTTTTATGCTCATTTCATTGGTGTATGCCAGATCAACTTGGTTTTGCTCTATGTATGCCAAACAACTTGGTTTTGGTTTTCTTGTGGTTGTTGTTCATGGCTTGTTATGAGTGCCACCACTCGACTCCACATAGTAGATGAGATAATTAATAGATTTTACATTTAATTTCAAAGTTAAGTTATTGTATTTTGGGTTCTTTATTTCTCCTTTGGCTAAGAATTTTCCTTAATGTTTGCAGACAATTCAATTGCCAGAGAGACAGTTTGGAGTTTGCAAGCTACAGGCATACTTCAAAGAGTGTAACTACCCAAGCGAAAAACATTATAAATCATTCTTGTATGGTGTAGCTTTAGTATGATTGCATTTTGTTTCTGGTTCAGACCAAGAGGTGGTTTTTCTTGTTTGGTTGACTAAAATCGTTTTAATGATTGTTTTAGGATTGACTTAGGGTTTCCAATTAGCCAAGGCTGGATATGGTAGAAGAGCTGACTAATACATTTACAATTAATTCAAGAGTTATGAAAGGGCCATCGACCAACAACTGATTTTCATGGGTAATGTGAATTCTTGATGCCTCTCAGCACACTTATATAGCATCTAGGCTTGAAATTTCAAATTATTTATAACTTCCAATTGAAAATTTAATGACCCTCTTGATTATATTGACTTCCCAGACACTTGGGCATTGGTTTTCCCACCTCCTCAAGAAGCTAGCATCAACACAACCACAAATAAGGGGGTGGATACAACAATGCCTCACTAATTGACCGACCGATTGATCCAAAGGAAACAACAATGTAAGTCATGTTGATTCACACCTCCTTTGTTTATTAACCACCTTGTTTTGATTCACCACCTTTGGCCCACTACTTCCATAGCTGAGAGGAAGGATAAGAGAACTCCCCATCTAAACCAGAAAATTTATTGATATGACATAATATTTTAAAAATTAGAAAAATATTTGATTGTTTATATATTTTTATAATTTATTCATCTCTATTAAATTAATTTAACAACTTTTGATTAGCAACCCATCCAAACTTGAATCATAATTTTCCAAAAGCACAGGAAATGAGTTCATTTTGTACTTTCTCCATTAACTTTTGTTAGCGATTGAAGTGCAAGTATGTGACAACTCTGTGCTCTTCATTTCTCAAGCACTCTTCAACCTTTAGCATATATTCTGGACAAGAATCCTTTGAAATCCATAATCAAACTTTTCTTATAAGAAGGATATTTCGTGGCACCAAGTAACTTTGCAAATAAGAGAACATATGTAACATGATTCAGACCACTATCTTGTACCTAATAAAGTAAATTGATTTAAATTTAATTCTTAAAATGATAAAATTGTTTTTAATAAATTGAAAATTAGACTAATTTATAGTTATTTAATAAGTTAAATTTGTACCTAATAAATTTATTGTGAAAAGGATTGGTTCTAAGGAGAATATATGAAGGTCACATCTCTTGTGGCGAGGTTTGCATTTCAAGCTCATACTTATGAAGGGAAAATGTACAATATTTAATATTTAATGTTAAGCATTCTTCCATGTTAAATGATTTACAGTTTGTTTTTAAGGAACAATCTTTTTACCAATGTTTCTCCTTGGTTGCTCTTGAAGATAAGAAATTTCTTTTGTAGAGGACCTTGTGACAAAAAACGAGGACGTTGTTTGTATAGAGGTTGGAAAATCTATTTATCTAAAGAAAAGAAGAGGAGATGATGATGATGAGTAACGATAATACTAACACGAGGCATGCAATCAAAGCACACGATTATGGATGATGAGGCACCATGGCTTATTGATGATGCTTTTGTTAGCTTGCCTCGGAAGGTTTCAACTTTGTTTTGCAATTCTAGTTTTGGGTGTGAATTTTTTTTTAGGAAATCTAGTTATTTAGTACTAGCTTTAAAAAAATTTCAACATAGTGGAAGCTATTTGTAAAATTGATTGCAGTAACTTTGCATAAAATAAAATTCCAGGTTTGATAAACTTTAGAACAATTTTTTTTTATTTTATATTTAAAACAACCCTGGATAGATTTAAAGACAATCCATTTAGTTATGAGTAACCAAAAATGGGTAAAAGACCGATGAATTGTACTACTTGTATTCAAGTAAAATTAAAACAAACAAAGATATAAATCTAGACTAAATATTGGGCCAAGTGTATAATCATAAATTCTTTAAGAAAAATTCAATTAAATTTAAGAAAAAACATACATAAATTATGTACAGGCTTAACTTAGAAGTGATGCAACGATTTAGGGTCGAATCATGATCAAATTCACAATCTTTATCATCGTGTACAAGGCTTGCTTCTAAAGGAAACAGAGGGAAAGAAACATGCGGAGAGAGCTCCAAGGCTTTCAATTTCAGTTGAAAGCAAACTAATTAATTAATTATAGGGTCAACTGAACAACACCAAAAGCTGGTCAATCTGGGTGGTGGTATTGGGAAGTCCAAGAGGTATAATGTGCAATTCACAGGTCATATCTCCATGCAACTAAATAATACTTTTTAATTCTTAAACCAATACTGATAATGAAATGAAATATTTAAATTCCATTGCACGTGGACTCCATGGATATAGTCTTGAAAATGTATACATCCATGTCTATTTGTTTTATCTTGAAAATCATCTTAATATATAAAAAAAATATAAGAGTTCGACTACCATTCCATGCATGTAGTCTTGAAAATGTATACATCCACGTTTTAGACCTGTTTGTTTTATTTTGAAAATCGTCTTAATATATTAAAAAACTATAAGGGTTGGACGCTTATCATTTCTCTGTCAATGTTGGGCAATTAAATTTTTGGTTAAAATATTTTTTTTATTGCGTATATGTTTAAACACTTTAATATTTTGAGAGCAGTGTGTTTGGTTTCCAAAGCAACTCGGTGTGCTACTTAAGTAAATAATTATAAAAAACATTAATGTTTTTTTATTAAAATATATTTTAACACTGTATTTTACACTTCTATTTAATTTTTCCTCTGTTTTGTATATTAAATACATACAACATTTCTATTTAAATTTCTCTCTGTTTTGTTTATTAACTATATTTTAATTGCATATTCAACCTTTTATTTAAATTATTTAACTAATTTAACATTTTTATTTAAATTATTTAACTAGTTTAACTAATTATTAACGAATGAGTTTATTATAAATCAATGCTACTACTTTAATGGTCAATTTCACCATATCAAAAATAACATTGCTGAAAGTTTTGAAAGTGATTTTCAAAATAGAAAGACATTATATCTTCAATTAAAAAGTACATAAAACATTTTTGCAAAAATTCAGAATATTTAACTAATGTCAATATGGTCATGCATACTTTCTAATTAACTATGTAACCATGATACTTGCATTTATAAAATGGAGTGAATTTCTATTATAAAAACATTCAAATTTTTTATTATTAAAATTTACTTTGGCACAATGTACTAACACTTCTATTTAAATTTCATTTTTTAAGGCTACGTTGGCATAATAAAAATAAGTCTATCTTTGTATTCTCTCCACTGTTTGAAAATTCTTACATGATAATTCTTAAATGATATAAAAGTAGCTTGATTGTGTCCATAACTCTCTAATTTATGGACATAATCAATGTCTTGGAATCAATCCTTAAAAGGGGTGTGTGTGTTTAAAATTTGATGAGGCAGTTAAAGGTAACTTGCCAATGATTTAAAACATTTATATTAATCTTACTTAGCACTTTTTGCCAAAGTTGTTTCTTTTTCTCTTTCTAGCAAAAGCATGTGGCAATGTCGGGCACATTGCACCTCATGGCTCTTGTATTATAATAGGGTTGGTTCACTTTATTTTATTTGTTTGGGTCATAGTTGGTGTAGGAGGACATAAATACTATTGAGCATCTTCTACTTTATGATCCGAGTTCCGATACTTTACAGGGGGAGCTGAAAAATAGCCTTGGATCCAGGGGTAAGTTGCTTTTACACAAGGAGGAGACTCTTAGGCTAAAAAGTTGGGCTACTTGGTTGCTGGCTGGGGACGAAAATACCCAGTACTTCCACCATAATGCAAATAAAAGACGAGTTACTAATTCTGTCTGGGAGGCTGTGGATGAAGATAACTCCTTAGTTTTTTATCAGCCTTCTATCAAGAAGGTGGCCAAAAACTACTATGCGGAACTATACAAGGAACCTGATACTTTATCCATTGAGGATCAACTTGAGATCATTAAGTTTTTTCCTTCTTATGTTTCGTCTGAAGATAATATTTCCATTTTTAGGTCGGTCACGCTCAGTTAAGTATAAGCCACTCTCAATATTTTTGCAAAGGATAAGAGTCCTAGGCCGGATGGCTGGACTGTAGAGTTTTTTCTTTATTTCCTTGATCTTTTCGGTGTGGAATCGGTGGAGGCAATCGAGGACACGAGATTGGCAGGTTTGATCCCTGAGACCCTCAATAGTACTTTTATTACTCTGATTCCCAAATTTGATCCCCTTGTCTCCTTTGGGGATTACAGACCAATTGCACTTTGCAATTTACTCTACAAGTTGATTAAAAAGATTATAGCAGAGCTTTTAAATCCTTTTCCTGGCCATCATATCTCGCCTGAACAATTCGGCTTCCTCCCTGATCGTCACATATTGGATGCAGCAGGCATAGTCCATGAGGTTTTTCAATCAGCAAAATCTAAGCATCATCCAACGGTTTTCCTAAAGTTGGACCTCGAGAAAGCATATGATAAAGTTAACCGGTCGATGCTGAGAATGACATTACTTCATATCGGATTGTCGTTTGAGTTGGTAAAATGGATGAGGTCATGTGCCACCTAGGCAAACTTTGCAGTTTTAATTAATGGCTCACCCTCGGAGACCTTCAAAGCAACTCGGGGTATCCAACAGGGTTGTCCTTTATCGCCATATCTTTTCCTATTAATCATTGAAGGCTTGAGTCTGTTAATTTCACAGGCCAAAGACGATAAGAAGATCAAAGGATTAAAGGTGACGTGGTCTATATCTCTCACTCATGTTCTCTTTGTGGACGACGTCCTGCTCTTCGGAGATGGCAAATTATTAAATTGGCTCCACTTCAAGTCCTCAATAAATTTATTTTGTTGTGCCTTGGGGATGACTGTTAGTATGAGGAAATCCTCCTTTGGCTTTCTAAATATCTCTCAGGAGGTGATAAGTTGTATTGAAGCTCACTTTTATTTTCCTTGGAAATCTATGGATGATGGTCTCTCATATCTGAGCTTCCGAATTAAATCGAACTGTTATCGTCCTGGTGATTGGAACTGGCTTCTCAGGAAAGTTCAAAACTGGATTAATAGGTGGACTCCTCGGTGGCTCTCGCTGGGAGGGAGGGTGACACTAGCCACTTCGGTGATACATTCACTTCCGATGTATTGGATGTCTCTATATATTCTTCCTATGAGAATCATTCATGATCTTCGCAGGATGTTGTTTCATTTTTTGTGGACAGGGTTACACACGCATAAAAAGTTCCACTTGGTTTGTTGGAGAACTCTGTCCCGTCCTAAGAAGTGGGGGGGATGGGGGATTAAAGATCTGAAGTATTTTAACCTTTCTTTATGTGCAAAGAGAATGTGGCGTGCTACCAACCATGTGGGACTGTGGGGAACAATTATTAAATCTAAATACATGTCTCGGATGTCGTTTGATATCTGGCTTCGGAGAGCCAACTTCAAATCTGAGAATGCATCTTCGACTTGGCGCAACCTCCTATCCACATTGCACATTATCCTTCCTGAGTTAGTTTGGATAGCTGGTTGTGGTAACTTGATTTACATTGGTATGGATCCGATATCTGGCATACTGAATTCTTCATTATCTCAACCGTTGCTGGATAAACTGCATGAAAAGAGTATGTTCTTCCTTAAACAGATTTATGTTCCTGAGTTTGTTTCTTCTCCTCAATGGAGGTCTTCGTCATAGCTTGGACTCTTGGGGTCGCTGGAAACATAATGGGATTTCTATGTCAAAATCTTATACGAGACATGTGTCACTCTGAACTCAAATCCGGATCGTATTATTTGGAAGGCTAATCGTCAAACTGGAGTGGTAAGAGATCATTTGGCATAAATTGTGTCGTTAAAAATTCTTGAGGAACCGGAAGGCCATCATTAAGAATAATGTTTCCATAAAATCATACATAAACATTGTTGTTATTGTTATGTTATTATATCTACATTATATAATAGTATATTAAATAGGGCAATTATATCTTTAGGTAGATAATTTTCTTTATAATACTTTACCTATAAAATTAAAAAATATTCAGTAATTGTATAGAAAATAAAAAATCAAGAATATAATCCATTATATAGAAATTTTTCTTTATAAAACCTTACCCATAGAATTAAAAAATATTCGGTCATTGTATAGAAAATAAAAAATCAAGAATATGATCCATTATATAGAAGTCAATGAGGGAAAAAGCATGAAAACATAGAAATTTTGAAACCATATTTATAAGGCAATATAAGTATATTTTTTATTTACTTCATAGTACATTTTCTACAATAATTAAGATTAAAATCAATACAAATACAAAAACAAATAAGGATGACCATTTTTGTTTTAAGGCTTTATTTAATTATTAATATATAGATATGTACACTGTTTTGTTGTGACTTATCCATTACCAATTGGCCATACACACAATTGTATTCATTTATATGTATATATATAATTTAATAATAAATAAATTAGAAACGTCCCTTCCTAAATTTCTCCATAGAAATTTGATTGTTATAAAATCAAACAAATATTGTAACAACAATAATTGAACACACATAATCACCTACCCAAGTAGTAAGTGTTAATAAGTGATAAATCCTTCCATTGATGTGTGTGATGTATATATGGAGTAACATAATGTTAAAGCTATAGGCATCCATTAAATTATTAAATTTTGATTATATATATAAGAATACACCAGTATAGATCCATCTTAATGCTTGTCCAAAGGGATCAAATCCCTTTACGTGCAACACATAAATCCTACAAAGGCCTGCTGGTCTTTTGACTTTTTGGTTTTGGCTCCTATATGTGAAAGTTTATTTCTTGTTGATTAGTCATGACATTTGACTATGAAAGATGACCCTAGCCGTGACTTGGTTAATGCCTTTGGGCTCTTATTATCTTCTTTAGGGACATAGTCGGTTGATAGCTATGCAGTGAGTTTATGAGAGGAACATTTATGGTACATAATGCCTGGTGTTGTTAGTAGCAGGTTCTAAAGGAAGACATTTTCTTTGTATTTGCTATTGATGTTAGCCGTATTTTCTGGCTAGATGTTAGCTATTAGAGGCCACTTGTTTGGTTCTGATAATTCCTGATGATGTACACAATTCCTTTGATTCAATTGAATACCAAGGAGTGCTTTTTTCATGTGAAAAAAAAAATCCTACAAATACACAAAAGTGGAATAATTTTGATTAATTATTTCTTTTATTATATCATTTATGTATAAAATTTAAATAAAATGACTGAATATTTTTTAATTCTATAAATAAGGTATTATAAAGAAAATGATCTTCCTAAAGATATAATTGCCCCATTTAATCTATTATTATACAATGTATATATAATAACATAACAATGACAATAATGCTTATGATTTCATGGAATCGTTAATTTTACATATTATATAAATAAAATGTAATGAATCAATAAACATTTCGTCAATACTAAATTATTCTATTTTCATTCTAAATGCAAAATTTTCAACACACCCATACATAAAAACATGTGTAAGTAAACATATGATGTTTCGCTTTCCAATATATGAGAATTATATAACAATGTATCAATAATGTGCATTTATTTCCCAACATGTTATTAAACAGTCAAATTTAAATAAGAACTTTATTTTTTTTCTAAAATCGCAATTATTTTATATTTTGTATTTTTAATATTGAAACAAAAATAAATAAAAATTCTAAAACTCTAACCATGAAAAAAAGAGTCTAAAAAACCACTTAAACTTCATAAATGCCAAAGACAAGTTAGAAAACTCTCCAGGGATTAAAGTTGGGAGTCTACAAGGATGGTTATGGGAAACTAAGTGGCAATAATGATATATTGGTCATAGATCACTTTCAATAAGGTGCCAAAAGCGTAAGCATCCCTCCAAAATATTTCTACATGTTTTTTTCTCCCTGGAAAAAAATTCACTGCCCAAATTGTTATTAACTCAAAGGCTAAATTGTTCAATTGGTTATGGCAACCTTACATAAAAGTCTTGCAAACATTAGCCATAACATCAAGTTCAAACATATGGTCCACATGCATAGCAAATTTTGTTGAGAGCATACAAAATAATCAAAATAAAAGTGCTAATCAAAACTGACATATGAATTGTGATCTGTATAGCAACACTCCAAATATTATACTTTACTCTAGGTTTGGTATTAAAAATCTTCTTCAATTATAAATGGTAATTACCTACTTGCATAAATAGAAACTAGATCTAAGAAAGATTTTACAAACTTAAATCAATTGATATCATTTCATATTTTTGGGGGTGAGAGATCTTTCTATTATTAATAGAATAAGACATACTAATTTTGCTTGCTTTGGAACTGACCTCCTCTACTAGGTAGGATTTCTTTCTCACTAATTTCTTATTAGCTTCCAACCTAATAATTACATCAAGGTTATCATGGGTATGGATGAGCAAGGAGGATGCTCGATTTCTAACCCTAACTATACACTATGAGAATCTAACATAAGAAATCTACAAAAAGAATGAAGATAATTTCCACTCATGTCCACCTCCTATTTAGATAGGAGTAAGTGGTTTGGTAGATAATAATTTTTTTGATAGGACTTGAACTTGATCCATAGAAGTGGAATCACCATACCCAACCCACTCAAACATTGAATAATAAGTGGTTATGTATATCTTCCTTGTTTTTTCAGGTTGATCACTAGTTTTACGACATTAAGGGGGATCAAGGCTCATGATTATGTTAAACTATTTAGTGTAACATGTGGATCCAATGTTGTAGCATCGTTGCATCATTTACATGTCCATTGCATTGTGGATTGTAAATTGTGTATAAACTATTGTGTTGATATTATGTGAAGTATTAATTGCAGTGATTTAAATAACAATTGATTATTGAATTATATTAATAATTAATAATTAGCTATTATAATTTATAACAATTATTACTTATTAATTTAATAATTATGAATTATCCTCATTATTTCTTAAATAAAAATAATAATATTCTCCCAACCCTCATAAATTAGATAGCTTGGTCCTTAACTTCTCCATCTCAATAACACCAATTATTATCATTATTATGATGCAAGCATTCTTTTAAATAAAGTATGATTTTGTCCACTTATGCTTGATATCCAGTTCTTTGGGTCTTTTGGTTAACATTGTTGTGGTTCAGAGATAAGCTTTATGTTGCAAAAGCTTTTTGCACCTGCTTATCAAACTGCAGCACCAGACATTCATTATGCATTAAAGAGTCAGGAAGTTTTTCTATCTGGTCACATGTTAACTTTTTATCTAAATGACAAACTCCAGATATGTCTGCTGAAGATTTGTTCATCTTCTTGCTAAGAAGACTGGACTGGGTGAACTCTTTAAGATCGATAGTGCCCAGAAGAAGGCTGAGTCTGAAAAACTTTAGTAGTCAGTTTGTGTCTACTGAGTCTCCATCCACTAACATGGTTTTGGAGACATAAGAGAGTCAGATTGATCCACTTCAGACAGCACTTGATAATAGAGAAATGCGTGCATTTTCTGTTACAGCAGTTGATACTAAGGGGGGTGCTAAAATCTTGAATAACAAAACACCAAAGGCTAAGTCTGGAATCTTGTCTAGAAAGCACCCCCAAAGCCTCTAGAAATTCCTACTCTACTCTAGTTGAAAGGTCCACTAATAATTCAGTTCATTTAGAAGCTTCCAGCAGAGGTACCCCACAAACGTTGCAGAGTGGCAGATGGGTTGAGCCATGGACTGGGGCTAATAACAAAAGAAAAACTGCAAGTAAGCAGTAGTAGACACTCAAGTTCTCAGGTTGTTAGGCTTGGCAGGGTTACTCAGTTGAGCATGAGCCTTGATCTAAAAGCAAAGCCAAGCTGTTAGGTAGGTTGACAAAGCTGGAACCAATACATGTACTGCATAATTATAACATGAGGAAATTGCTGCCAAATGTAGAAGGGGAGAGGATAAGTTGAACAATCCTACACAAAATAAAGCTATACTTGCTGTGTGTATAATAGATCTGAAGATACACTCTTCAGAACAAGAAACACAAGAAAGAGCAACAATTGAGAGAATATTTGAAGGTAAAAGGTTGCCAGATTCACTGTTCTATAGTATATGGATACTGTGAACAGGAGTTAGTTCAGCACATATTAATCATCAAGGAAGTTCATACATTTTGTTTATGAGCAATGGCTGGACCATCAGAAGACAGATTTGGTTTACTTGATGCAGCATCAGTTTAAAGATTCTTTCAATGTTCAACTAGATCAGAAAATTTATCAGCCCAAAGAATACCAACATTAATGTTATATACTTTAACAACTCAATATCAATCAACTGTAAGAGACTTTTGACATATAAGAAGCAAAAGTATTCACAACTAACAAGAACTAATGTGCAGAACTGCAAAGGTTTAGAGTTTGAATAGAACTGAAAGACAACCTTGGAAGAAAAATTGGAAGCATCTAAACAAATGAATGGATATACCCAAGTCAGGTTTTACAAGAAATGGAAATTTTAGAATGTACACTCAATACATGAGAGAGCCAAAACAGAAAGAGACCTATCAATGGCTCTCTCTCATTTACAGACAGCTTGTGGAGGCAGCTGAGTATTTCCTTCTACTCGGTTTGTATTTCAGTAGGTAGACTCCAAATACTCTTCGATACAAGCCAGTCAATTTTAACTGCTAAGCTTTTCAGATGAACCAATTAAAAACATCATACAATGATTTCAGCCCAAGGGCGTAGTCAATCAGCAAACATGAAAGATTTGAACTATCTCCTAGTACCTCTCTTCCATGGCTGGAGAACAGAGTCCCAATACTTAGATGGCAAGGCCTGGGATCTACTTCTCCTCGAGCAGCGCGATTGTGGGATTGCCATATGTTCTTCATCAACCATATTCCCACAGCTTGACTTTCACTTTGCTTTAGGCACGCGGCGCCTCTGAATTGGCAGGACTCAGATTCTTCTCCAAATCATGAAGTATCTGCTGAGTATGCGATTGTGGGATCACCGTTTGTTCTTCACCAACCCCATTACCCACAGCTTGATTTTCAGTTTGCTTCATGTACGCGACGCCGCTAAGCTTCGAGATTTATCAGCTGTCAAGAAAGGCCCTAAACTGGCAGCACTAAGATTCTCCCAGATCATGAAGCATCTGCCTAGCATAGGGCTGGAAACGTTTAAAAGCACTTGTAGCTCTTCTGCGGACTCGCTTCTGCAAGAATGGCATCCCTGTGGGCCTGAAGATTGACTTTCTAATCCCTTTCTTTTCTGTGATGCTATTCTCAGGGAAGCCAGCCACATCATTCTCCGAAATCTGAACCGCAATACCAGCTAAAAGATGAAGTCCTGGACATAGTATTTCAGATTCGGCCTTTTGACTCTCAATTTCCAAAGGGCTCTTGCCAGTCTCAGAAACCAAGCTCTGATCCCTCTTGGCTCTCTTGCTCGCACGCGGCTGGCATGTCAAATCTATGTGACTAGAACTGGTGGCAGAGCCAACCGTAAGCTTCAAATTCTTGATTTCTCCATTATGCAATTGCCTTTCTTGGGCAACAACCTTAGAAATTGAACAAGATGAAGAGGCCTCCACCGAGGTTTCCCTGTTGCGCGCTGTATACTCACCTGAACCGTTTACTAACAAATTGTTAAGAGCCGCCTTTCGGCCCCTTCTCCCCACTCTGGATTTGGGTGCCTGCTTTTTTTGATAGAAAGCTGGTTCTTCCACTGGATTTTCACCCTCGATGCCCAAAGGATGATCTAACATTGTATCTGAATTTCCCTCGGATGAAGATACATGATTTTGCATTACTGATATTGGGGACTCTATCGAATCCCCATTCTTGAAGGGACCAACTTCCCGAATTGAATTTTGAACAGGGGAGCACATCTTAGGGCAACAAGATCTGGATTCAAATGTATTCCTTTCAAAAGTTGCCGAAAACCTGCGGACGGAAGAATCACCCCTGCATTGCTTCTTCTTGGGAATATTTGAACACGACCCGTCTACAAGAGAGCCAATTTTAGCTACTGAAAAAACTCCATTTGAATTAATTCTGATCACTGGCAAAACCTTCTTGCGAGCTCTGCACGAGTCGTCCATTGGGTCCTCTTTGAAGTAACGCGAGCTCATACTTCCTCGAAGATCAAATGCATAACCAAACAAAAGAAATGGGGATCAAAGATCAAAGCACTGAAATGTGCTCCTGGCTACAAAAGAAAAACGTGAAAACTGATCAGAAAGGCAACATTCTTCAAGATCAAAACTGCCAAAATATCACTTTCGCGAGCGAGGAATAGGTGCAGGTGACGAGTAGGCCAGCAGCCGCCTCTGGACAACCAGGTGGCAGTGAGAACACTGTTCAGACTACCCAAAACAGCAATTGCAAAGCGAAGCAAACAAAATGGAGAACGCAATGGCAGAATTTTGACAAACAGCAGAGAGAGCTCTGATTCATCCAGCTTGGAAACGAATTTAAACTGGCGTTCAGCGCCTTCTCATGTTTTTAATAATATAAGTTATCCCGGAACTTCCGTTGCATACTCTAGCTAGAGGATGATATAGGATTGGTCATTTCATGTTACAGAATATACTCACGAGAATCAAAAGACGGCTTTGCGTCGGCGGTGGAATCGAAAGAGAATATACTCACGAGACCAATATAAAACCCTCCGGGACATTGAGATGAAAAAGAGTTAATAAGGGCTTTACCCCCGAAAAGTTTCGTTGCATTTGTGGTGCCATACTGCATTATGGAAAACTAAGATGTCGAATAAGATAACATATTTTATTTGGCTTTGTCTAAATTATAAAAAAAAATCACGGGATTCTTTGCAACGTCGTGGTTTTACCGGCCTCGTAGATGTGCAAACATATTGGATACCGTGAAACATATTTTTGGTGATAGTCATTTTTTTCAGTAGACTGGATCGTTATTCTGTAGATCTTCTAGTGTTAATGTATATTAAATATTGTAAAGTTGTTTTGAAAAGGAAATGTGATGAGTTGGTATGGGCAGTTAATAAACATACTCGTGGTGTATCAGTAAAATTGGCATATCATGTTTCATTAAAACAATGTTGGGGGCAGAGCATTTGTGGTGGCATACTGCATTATGGAAAACAAAATTCTTACGTGGGACTCCTTGCAACGTTGTGGCTTTACTGGTCCCCATAGATGTGCACTCTGTCTTAACGCATTGGAGACGGTGGAACATATTTTTGGTGATTCTCTGTTTTTTCAGCATGTTGGGCAGTCATTCTATAGTAGTCTCAATGTTTCGTGGCAGTGGGTTAACACTTGTATTGAGGACAACCTGATGAATTGGTCGATGAAGCTTTAGCTGCCACTTGAAGTACCACTGATTTTTATGTGGGAAGTTTGGTGTGCCAGGAATGAACATTTTTTTCAAAATATAGTTGTGGCACACTCTCGCATTCTTACTAAGATTTGCTCATATTCTGTGCTTTCTGATGCTCTTGTGAAAAAGGTTGTGCATAGGAACATATGTTATCCTCCGGTTATAAATGATGCTTTGGTAGGATACTCTGATGGAGTAGAAAAGGATGCTCTCTGTGGGGCAGGCATGGTTGTTAGGATTGCTCTGAATCGCTCTTTTTGGCTTCATATGGATGTTGGTCGAGGTACAAATACTATAGTCGAGCTTCTGGCACTGTGGGGCTTATTATATTTTGCTAGTGAAAGACATTTTAGTGGGTTGCATGTGATGGGAGACTCAAAGGCCATTGTTGAATGGGCTATGGGGATTCACACAATACATTATGTTGAGTTTTTACATTGGTTGAGCTGACTCAAGAGTTTTTTTTGTCTTTTCAATAACCTCCACTTCCATCACATTTATAGGGAATATAACTCCCTGGCGGATGACCTCTTGAAGCGGGCCATTGGTATTGGGGGAGGCAAGATGTTTTGGGAGGAAAAATTAGAGGGATGCACTGTGGACTAAAGGATATTGAGTCTTTACTGATTTACTGGCTTACCTGGTTTTTAGTTTTCTATATTTTTGAAGCCCTCATTAGGAGTACTATGTCACAGAACAAGTTTGAAGAGGTAACTTGGAGTGATAATATTCTCTTTACTCTTGGATAAGAGGTGTTTTTGGATAGCTCTTCTGCGAGCATGATGTTGAAATAATGTTATAAAGATTTGATGATACTCCGTCCACTATATGTAATCTAGTGTCGATTTAAGACACAGGTTTATAAATATAATGATGTCATTCTCTTGTGTGAAAAGAAATATGAACTTATGAATAGATTGGCATGTTTATTCTTTAGACACCGTCATCATCAATTTTTTTTACGTTTTTATACTAATGTAGTGTTAGATATGAACAAACAATTTATGAAACATTTTGTATAGTTATATATGAACAAATAACTTATGAAACACTTTGTATAGCATAGCATATAGTATTTATCTTATATTATAATAGGGTTGGTTCACTTTATTTTATTTGTTTGGGTCATAGTTGGTGTTAATAATAAATGCATTGTAATTAATTAGTATTGAACTTCAAATTGTTGATATCAATATTTTATATTTATATTCCTTTAAAGAGAATTTGGAGCTGATGTTTACTAACTTTATTATGTTGGTGTGTACTATTTTTTTTGGATTTATTGTTCATATTGTATGATTGCTTAAATATTTGTTCTGACGTTATTACTATGTAAGGCATTTTCCTGTAGAGGCATATCTCTAGCCATTGTAGCTGAATTAATTAACCATCGGGTCAACTATTTTTTTCCACGTGTTTGCCTCCTTATCCATTGGTTTCATACTTCCCACTCAGGTGTTTGCCCCGTTGTCCATTGGTCTTCATGCTTACCCACTCCCTTTGCTCACATTGACCCCCCAACATGATGACAAGACAAACCTTCCAAGATTTCCTTGGGTTCTAGTTTTCACACTTACCTGCTCCCTTTGCTTGCACTCGAATTAAGTAGCCAATGTTTTGTTGTAGAGATTGGACCGAAGATGGCTAAATGGGTGTGGTCTAATTCCCTTGCTTTGCAGTATGTAGTGTCCAATAGCTCACTCAATGCAATTAATAAATGTATGTCTCAAAAACCCCTAATGCAGTAAGGGAACGAGTCAGATTTCCCTGGGTTCTAGTTTTCACACTTACCTGCTCCCTTTGCTTGCACTCGAATTAAGTAGCCAATGTTTTGTTGTAGAGATTGGACCGAAGATGGCTAAATGGGTGTGGTCTAATTCCCTTGCTTTGCAGTATGTAGTGTCCAATAGCTCACTCAGTGCAATTAATAAATGTATGTCTCAAAAACCCCTAATGCAGTAAGGGAACGAGTCATGATTCCAACCCATCAAATTGTAAATGATAAGACATTGTGTTTCCTAAGTGAGTACAACAAATGGAAGCTTGAGAACCTGATTTCGAAAATGGAGGCCATAGAAAAGGTAACGTTATGGTTTATGGTTCTCCTATATTCTTAACTACCCACATTCAATCTTTTATATTTCACTGGGCCATGGTTTATAGAGGAATCATATTCATTTACATTCTTAGGAACTCCTTAAATTTGTTATTGCAAGCATTGGATGAATATTCAAGCAATCGACAAGGATTTGATGCAGTGATGATTTTGAATGAAATACTAAGAATATCAACTTGGGATTGCTTTCACTATTATAGCGTTTATATGTGAAATTGGGCTTTGTTTCAATAGAGATAAGGTATTAATGAGAAATGAATAGGCACTAGTCTATTTTTGGACATTACTTATCATCCATTTTTTCTTCATCAATCCCATTACCCACAGCTTGATTTTCACTTTGCTTTATGCATGCGGTGTCGCCAAGCTTCCATATGTTATCAGCTGTCAAGAGAGCCTCTGAATTGGCAGGACTCAGATTATTCTCCAAATCATGAAGTATCTGCTGAGCATGCGATTGTGGGTTCACCATTTGTTCTTCACCAAACCCATTAGCCACATCTTGATTTTCACTTTGTTTCATGTACGCGCCGTCGCCTTGCTGTCAAGAAAGGCCCTAAATCGACAAAACTAAGATTCTTCTCTAGATCATGAAGCATCTGACTATTGTAGCTCTTCTGCGGACTCGCTTCTGCAAGAATGGCACCCCTGTGGGACTGAAGATTGCCTTTCTAATCCATTTCTCTTCTTACTCTCAATTTCCAAAGGGCTCTTGCTGGTCTCAAAAACCAAGCTCTGATCCCTCTTGGCTCTCTTGCTCGCACGCAACTGGCATGTCAAATGTAACTAGAACTGGTGTCAGAGCTATCCTTAAGCTTCAAATTCTTGATTTCTCCATTATGCAATTGATTGTCTTGGGCAACCACCTTAGAAATTGAACAAGATGAAGAGGCCTCCATCGAGGTTTCCCTGTTGCAGGCTGTATACTCACCTGAACCCTTTACTAACAAATTCTTAAGAGCTGCTTTTTGGCCCCTTCTCCCCACTCTGGATTTGGGTGCCTTCTTTTTTTGATAGAAATTCTGATATTGGGGACTCTATGGAATCCCCATTCTTGAAGGGACCAACTTCCCAAATTGAATTTTGAACATGCGAGCACATCTTACCGCAACAAGCTCTGGATTCCTTTGAAAAATTGTTGGAGATCTGCGGACCAGAGAATCACCCCTGCATTGCTTCTTCTTGGGAATGTTTGAACGCGATTCGTCTGCAAGAGAGCAAATTTTAGCTACTGAAAAAACTCCTTGCAANTGATATTGGGGACTCTATGGAATCCCCATTCTTGAAGGGACCAACTTCCCAAATTGAATTTTGAACATGCGAGCACATCTTACCGCAACAAGCTCTGGATTCATTTGAAAAATTGTTGGAGATCTGCGGACCAGAGAATCACCCCTGCATTGCTTCTTCTTGGGAATGTTTGAACGCGATTCGTCCGCAAGAGAGCAAATTTTAGCTATTGAAAAAAATCCTTGCAAAACCTTCTTGCGAGCTCTGCACCGTTGCCATAAACTATCAGAGTCGTCCATTGGGTCCTCTTTGATGTAACGCGAGCTCATACTTCCTCAAAGATCAGAGCCCTCCAACCTAGAGGAGCCGGGAGAGGGCTCAAATTGCACTTACTGAGAAACAAGTCGAAATTCAATGGATCAAATCTATTTAGAGAGCCAAAGAAAATCATAATACGATTAAGACACCACCATTGCTCAACACTAGTACTTGCTTTTCTTCCTTTTCAGATCAAAGCCCCTCAAGGGGCCTAAATGAACAAGTTGGCTAAGAAGAAGTTTGATCAAAGGGGCACCAAATTCATTGATCAAATGGATAACCCAACAAAATAGCTTGGTCAAAGCACTGAAATGTGCTACTGGCTACAAAAGAAAAACGTGAAAACTGATCAGAAAGGCAACATTCTTCTAGATCAGAAAAGCAACATTCTTCTAGATCAAAACTGCCAAAATATCTCTTTTGCAAGCCAGGAATAGGTGCAGGTGACGAGTAGGCCATTANAAAGGCAACATTCTTCTAGATCAGAAAAGCAACATTCTTCTAGATCAAAACTGCCAAAATATCTCTTTTGCAAGCCAGGAATAGGTGCAGGTGACGAGTAGGCCAGTAGCTTCCTCTACAGAACTTCTATTCAGAGAGAGCTTCTATTCATCTAGCAGAGAGAGCTTTGATTCATCCAGCAGAGAGAGCTTCTGTTCATCCAACAGAGAGAGCTCTGATTCATCAGCGGCTTCTCATGTTTTTAATAATGTAAGTTCTCCCGTAACTTCTGTTGCATTCTGTAGAGAGGATGATATAGGATTGATCATTTCATATTACATAGTTTTGCGTCGGTGGTGGAATCGAAAGAGAATATACTCACGAGACCAATATAAAACCCTCCTGGACATTGAGATGAAAAAGAGTCAATAAGGTCTTTAACAGGAAAAGATGCTTTGGACGTTGGTAGGGTTGGTGCACATTTGTAGAGTGTCACAATGGAGAGTTTGGTGCGCTCTATCGTTGCAGATGGATGGACAACTCTTACAATGATATCCAAGAGTCATGATAATCAGAGTCTTAGTATGTGGTTTTTATGGTATGATATATTTTTTTGNAATAAGGTCTTTAACAGGAAAAGATGCTTTGGACGTTGGTAGGGTTGGTGCACATTTGTAGAGTGTCACAATGGAGAGTTTGGTGCGCTCTATCGTTGCAGACGGATGGACAACTCTTACAATGATATCCAAGAGTCATGATAATCAGAGTCTTAGTATGTGGTTTTTATGGTATGATATATTTTTTTGGTTTTTTTTGGTTTGTTTATTTGGGGTGTTAATGTATATTAAATGTTGTATGTGTTGTTTTGACAATGGAATGTGATGAGTTGGTATGGGAAGTTAATAAACATATTGGTGGTGTATTAGTGAAATTGGTATATCATGTTTCATTAAAACAACGTTGGGGGCCAGAGCATTTGTGGTGGCATACTGCATTATGGAAAACAAAGATCTCGAACAAGATAAAATATTTTATTTGGATTTGTCTAAATCACAAAATTCTTATGTGGGACTCCTTGCAACGCCGTGGCTTTACTGGTCCTCATAGATGTGTAGTATGTCTTAACGCATTGGAGACGGAGAAACATATTTTTGGTGATTGTTAGTTTTTTCAGCAGACTGGGCAGTCATTCTATAGAAGTCTCAATGTTTTGTGGTAGTGAGTTAGCAATTGTATTGAGGACAACCTGATGAATTGGCCGATGAAGCTTCAACTACCATTTGAAGTATCACTGATTCTTATGTGGGAAGTTTGGTGTGCTAGGAATGAACATTTTTTTCAAAATATAGTTGTGGCACACTCTCGCATTCTTGCTAACTTCAACTACCATTTGAAGTATCACTGATTCTTATGTGGGAAGTTTGGTGTGCTAGGAATGAACATTTTTTTCAAAATATAGTTGTGGCACACTCTCGCATTCTTGCTAAGTTTTATTCATATTCGGTGCTTTCTGATGCTCTTGTGAAAAAGGTTGTGCATAGGAATATATGTTATCCTCTGGTTATAAATGATGCTTTGGTAGGATAATTTGATGGAGCAGAAAATGATGGTCTCTGTAAGGATTGCATGGTTGTTAGGATGGCTTTGAATCACTCTTTTTGGCTTCGTATGGATGTTGCTCAAGGTAAAAATACTAGAGCTAAGCTGTTGGCACTGTGGGGCTTATTATATTTTGCTAGTAANCATGGTTGTTAGGATGGCTTTGAATCACTCTTTTTGGCTTCGTATGGATGTTGCTCAAGGTAAAAATACTAGAGCTAAGCTGTTGGCACTGTGGGGCTTATTATATTTTCCTAGTAAAAGACATTTTAGTGGGTTGTATGTGATGGGAGACTCAAAGGTCATTGTGGATCGGGCTCTGGGATTCACACAATACATTATGTTGAGCTTTTATATTTGATCGGTCGAGTTAAGGGTATTTTTTGTCTTTTCAATATCCTCCACTTCCATCACATTTATAGGGAATATAACTCCCAGACGAATGACCTCTCGAAGNTTGAGCTTTTATATTTGATCGGTCGAGTTAAGGGTATTTTTTGTCTTTTCAATATCCTCCACTTCCATCACATTTATAGGGAATATAACTCCCAGACGAATGACCCCTCGAAGCAGGCCATTGATCTTGGGGGAGGAAAAATTAGAGGGAGGCACTATGGAGTCAAACATATTGAGTCTTTACTGATTTATTGGCATACTTGGTTTTTAGTTTTGTATATATCTGAAGCCTTCATTAGGAGTACTAAGTTACATAACAAGTTTGAAGAGGTAACTCAGACTGATAGTTTTCTCTTTACTCTTGGATAAGAGGTGTTTTTGGATAGCTCTTTTGTGAACCTGATGTTGAAATAGTGTTCATAAAGATTTGATGATACTATGTCCACTGTATGTAATCTAGTGTTGATTTAAGATACAATTTTATAAATATAAAGTTGTCATTTCTCTGTGTGAAAAAAATTAAATAAACTTATGAATAGATTGGCATATTTATTCTTTAGACACCTTCATCATCAATTTTTTTTACTTTTTTTATACTAATGTAGTGTTAGATATGAACAAGAAAATTTATGAAACATTTTGTATAGTTATATATGAACAAATAACTTATGAAACACTTTGTATAGCTTTGCATATATTATTTATCCTCCTCTTATATTATAATAGGGTTGGTTCACTATATTTTATTTGTTTGGGTCATAGTTGGTGTTAATAATAAATGCATTGTAATTAATTAGTNCAAATAACTTATGAAACACTTTGTATAGCTTTGCATATATTATTTATCCTCCTCTTATATTATAATAGGGTTGGTTCACTATATTTTATTTGTTTGGGTCGTAGTTGGTGTTAATAATAAATGCATTGTAATTAATTAGTATTGAGGTTCAAATTATTGATATCAATATTGTACATCTATATTCTTTTAATGAGAATTTGGAGTTGATGTTTATTAAATTTATTATGTTGGTGTATACTATTTTTTTTTATTGTTCATATTGTATGATTGCTTAAATATTTGTTGTCTTTATTACTTTGTTGAGCTTTTACATTTGATGGGTCGAGTTAAGGGTCTTTTTTCTCTTTTTAATAACCTTCACTTCCATCACATTTATAGGGAATATAACTCCTTGACGAATGACCTCTTAAAGCGGGCCATTGGTCTTGGGGGAGGCAATATGTTTTGAGAGGAAAAATTAGAGGGATGCACTGTGGACTCAGGCATATTGAGCCTTTACTCATTTATTGGCTTACCTGNCTTAAAGCGGGCCATTGGTCTTGGGGGAGGCAATATGTTTTGAGAGGAAAAATTAGAGGGATGCACTGTGGACTCAGGCATATTGAGCCTTTACTCATTTACTGGCTTACCTAGTTTTTAGTTTTGTATATTTTTGAAGCCTTTATTAGGAGTGCTATGTTACATAACAAGTTTGAAGAGGTAACTCATACTCATAGTATTTTCTTTACTCTTGGATAAGAGGTGTTTTTGGATAGCTCTTTTGTGAGCCTGATGTTGAAATAGTGTTGATAAAAATTTGATGATACTATGTTCACTATATGTAATATAGTGTTGATTTAAGACACAATTTTATAAATATAGAGTTGTAATTTCTGTGTGTGAAAAAAAAAANTTGATAAAAATTTGATGATACTATGTTCACTATATGTAATATAGTGTTGATTTAAGACACAATTTTATAAATATAGAGTTGTAATTTCTGTGTGTGAAAAAATAAATTAAATGAACTTATGAATAAATTGGCATATTTATTCTTTAAACACCTTCATCATCATTTTTTTAAACTTTTTTTTATACTAATGTAGTGTTAGATATGAACAAACAATTTATGAAACATTTTGTATAGTTATATATGAACAAATCGCTTATGAAACACTTTGTATAGCCTAGCATATATTATTTATCCTCCTTTTATATTATAATAGGGTTGGTTCACTATATTTTATTTGTTTGGGTCATAGTTGGTGTCAATAATAAATGCATTGTAATTAATTAGTATTGAGGTTCAAATTATTGATATTAATATTTTACATCTATATTCTTTTAATGAGAATTTGGAGTTGATGTTTATTAAATTTATTATGTTGGTATGTACTATTTTTTTTCTTGTTCATATTGTATGATTGCTTAAATATTTGTTGTCATTATTACTCTGTAAGGCATTTTTCTGTAGAGGCATGTCTCTAGCCATTGTAATCGGATTCATTAACACTCGGGCCAACTGTTTTTTGCCAAGTGTTTGCCTCATCCATTGGTTTCATACTTCCCACTCAGGTGTTTGCCCTGTTGTCCATTGGCTTTCATCCTTACCCGCTCCCTTTGATCACATTAACCCCCCACCATCATGACAAGACAAACCTTCCAAGATTTCCATCGGTTATAGTTTTCAAACTTACCTGCTCCCTCTACTTGCACTCGAATTAAGTAGCCTGTATTTTGTTGTAGAGATTTGACCGAATATGCCTATATGGGTGTGGCCTAATTCCCTTACTTTGTAGTATTCGATATCCAATATCTCACTTAGTGCAATTAATAAATGTGTGTCCCAAAAACCCCTAATGTAGTAAGGAACGAGTCATGATTCCAACCCATCAAATTGTAAATGATAAGACATTGTGTTTCCTAAGTGAGTACAACAAATCTAAGCTTGAGAACCCGATTTCGAAAATCTGGGCCATAGAAAAGGTAACGTTATGGTTTGTGGTTCTCCTCTATTCTTAGCTACCCACATTCAATCTTTTATCTTTCACTGGCTATGGCTTATAGAGGAATCATATTCATTTGCATTCTTAGGAACTCCTTAAATTTGTTATTGCAAGCATTGGATGAATCTTCATACAATCTACAAGGATTTGATGCAGTTATGATTTTGAATAAAATACTAAGAATATCAACTTGGGATTGCTTTCACTATTATAGTGTTCATGTGTGAAATTGGGCTCTGTTTCAATAGAGATAAGCCCTTGATGAGACATGCATAGGCACTATTCTATTTTGGACATTACTTATCATCTATTGTAGAGATCAACAATTTTTGTCAACATATTAGGTTTGATTCCAACATTTTTAAAAGTAAAANAGGCCTTGATGAGACATGCATAGGCACTAGTCTATTTTGGACATTACTTATCATCTATTGTAGAGATCAACAATTTTTGTCAACATATTAGGTTTGATTCCAACATTTTTATAAGTAAAA
>LPNX010456377.1:10048-31712 GCA_001517045.1 Pseudotsuga menziesii | reverse complement strand
TAGATAGGTGCCTCTTGCTTCACTAGGATTCTTCTCCTTGCCCCCTACCATATTTCAAAAGGTATTTTGTAGAATATTGATACCTATTTTTCCTCATACTTTAAAGGTTATTGCTGGTTATTATTTGTTGTAAATCCTTGAATGTTTTAGGTTTTGACTCCATTTCACAATGGTTCTTTCTATTTGTATGTCCTACAATATTTTAAACTCTAAAAACTTGTTTTCCATCAGAATCTAGAATTTTGACTGCTTGTTTAAAGACAAATGTATATGTGAATGACCTTGTTACAAGAGAGAGCCCTCTCTGACTGTATAGGATAGAATACAATCTAACGATAGGTTTGAAATGGTTACCCCTGTGAATTACTACCACAACCATAGAAAAATTATAGGGTGATAACACTCTCTATAATTCAAAATCAGTAGAAATACATATGCAAATTCCCACATTCCCAAGCTTTGTTGTTATTAGTTTCCATGTGTTTATTTCCCATCTCAATGGAGTTGTATATCTGATGTATGTTGCGACTTGTCTCATATGTTATATGTTTTTAGTGAGATATTTATATGTTTTTAATGTTCTATATTCATTATGATTTTTTCTGAGCCATCATATTCACAATTTGTGAGTCAAAGAGTAGCTTTTTCATGTCATTTCCCTTAACAAATTATCACTGGATTTATGCATTTGAATATGAAGATTTACACCTTTGTTTCATAAAAATTAACCATACCAAATTAAAATAAATGAATTCTGATAAAATTACCCATACTCTGTTTGACAAGTTTGTAGGGTGGCATAGGAGTTGGAGAGCCATTTTTGCTCACACCCGAGGGGGAATTGCACCATAAATTACTAGTAATTTTACCATTTTTTCCAATGTTACCAAATAAAATTTCATATGTCTATCACATATCATAAATTTATCATTGAGTCCATTGAGTGGTCCTAAGACACCCCATATCATTCCCTGCCAAATTAGAGACCCACTTGTGTCATTCAAATCCCCTAGAGTCAAGACTAGTCATGATAAATTTTCTCCAAATTCCGCCTTTGTTGGGATTTTTGAATTGGATCATTACATCCCACTTATTTCAAGTTTATACTTGAATTTCCTCTTCATAACATCCTGTTTCACTAGAATAACTCATCAATAAATAATACAGTGACAAAGAGAATCATTCACGAGGTTTAGTTAACCTTGTAGATCTTCTTACATTTGCATGAGTTTGAGGTAGATGTTGTTTCTCTTGATTTTTTGGTTCCTTTGAAACTTCATTTTCTTTGATTTCATCAAGGACTATGTACTCTATGTTTTTGTTTTCCTCTTTCTTTCCATGCAACTGGTCTTTGTACATAACCTTTTCATTGAATACTACATATCTACTAATGATTTTGTGATTTTCATAATCCCATAAGTGATAACCGAAGTGCTTAAAGGCCCTCTCTTTATTAAATAAACAACAGTATCTACAACATTATCCCAAAAATGTAAGGGAAATCTTGCAAACAAAATGATACACCTTGCACACTCATGATCATCATATTCATCATTCTAACACACCATTTTCTTGTGGTATTCCGAGGACTATATTTCCTGTACGAATCCCATTGTGTGGACAACAACTATTAAAATCCTTGCTACAGTACTCATCTCCATTATCATATCTGAGACACTTTCATTCTTATCCATGTCTCACTCTCAACCAAAGCTTTCCACTTCTTAAAAGTAGAAAACACATCATATTTATGTCCAATGCAATAAACCCATTTTTTCTAGTTTCATCATCAATAAAAGAAAAATAATAATGAGAGCCACGAAGAGATTGTACTTGATATGGTCTCCATAAATATGTATGCACAAGATCTAACTTTTCACTCTTCTTTTGTTCCCAACCCTGATAAATCTAACTCTTTTTTGTTTTTCGTAAACACGGTTCTCACATAATTCCAAACTTACCTACTTCAAATCTGGAAGAAATTTCCTTGAGTGAAGAATATGCATCCCCTTCTCACTCATGTGGCTAAGCCTATGACGCCACAACGCTGCACCTATTTTTTTGGAAGATACAGAGATAGAACAATTATTATTATGATGACATAAATACAATGTACCTATCCTATCTCCTTTTGCTATTACGAGTTCTCCTTTAGTGATCTTCCAGCACAATTTTCCAAACATAGACAAAAAACTGCTATCTCTCAACTACCCTATTAAGATTAGATTTGATTTAATAGAAGGAATATTCCTTACATCTTTTAGCATCCGTTAATTTCCATTAATTAACTTAATATGTACCTTACCCATTCCAACAATTTTACATGGCTCGTCAACCCCCAATAAAAATTATCCAAAATCACTTGGAACATAATCCTAAAAGAAATTCCTATGGGGTGTAGCATGACATGAATCCATTGAATCTACTATCTAGTAATCACTAGTATTATTTAATGCAAGAATAAAAGCATCTTGTAACACATCACCTACTACATTTTATTCCTTAGTAGTCTCCTGCTACCCATCTCCTTTCTTGTTTGGATCTTTGCACTCTTTCTTCAGATATCCTCTCTTGCCATAGTTTTAGCAGTCTATATTTCCCATCCTGGACTTGTATCTTCCCTTTCTATACTTGATTCTATTACTTGGGTTCCTTCCTATTTCCCTCTCTCTTCCCCTGATCTCCATTTTCAATGCATTACCTGATGTCTCACCTATTTTTTTTCTTCTCATTTCCTTGCTAAGAATAACACTAACAACATCATCAAATTTAAGAGTGTTTGACTAGGGATAGACTTAATTATAGCCATGACCAAGCCATTCCAACTTTTTGGCAATGAGAACAATTTTAGAAGAGCCCTAACTTCATCATGAAAGTTCACTTTTAAAGAAATTAGATGACTAGTAATCGTATTAAATTCATTTAAACAGTTAGCAGAAGATCCACCTTCTGATGTATTTGTATTAAATAAACGCTTCATTAAATATACCTTGTTGGAATCTGAAGATTTTTCATACAGATTATCCAATGAAATCATCACAACCTCCATTGTATTTTATTTCGAAATATTGAAATCCACTGACGAAGCCAGGAACAACCACATTGTTCCCAGTTCCTTTCTATCAAGAACCTCGATTCTTCGTCGTTCATAGTCGTCAGTTGTTTTGTTTTTCCTCCCAATAGTAGGTAGAGATATTTTTGGTATAGATATTACTCCATTTGCATCTTCCATAACTGGTAGTTATGTTCGTTAAATTTCTCGACCATTATGTTTCCTTCTTCTGCCATTTCTCCCACCCAAACTAGGAACCCTTATTTCCTGTGAGTATACCAACGAAATGGACCTTTTGGATATGATACCAATTGTTAGAAAAACATGATCGTAGAGGAATAAGAGTAAACAATAAAGGAGATACAAATATTAAAACACATTACAAGAGAGACATAGATATAATGTGGTTCACCCAATATGGGCTATGTCCACACAAAATTTACCACACATTACAAGATAGACGCAGATATAACGTGGTTCGCCCAAGATGAGATACGTCTAGACATAAATTTTCATTCCTTTATTATTAATGCATCCAATAGAATGAAGGGATACAACCTATAGAAACCTCGCTACACTTCCTCTTCACTCTCTCACATTCTCTCTCACACAATCAAATAGATTATTTTACAATGCTATAATACAACACACAACCTTATTACAATGTTTTCCTTTTATAGGGGATTTACCATGGGAAAATACCATGCGTCACCCAATACCAGGGTAATTTTTAGGCGATAAATTTCACCAATTTGCTATTTTTGTGGTTTTTCTCAAAAAATAAATTTGCTATTTGGTCATATTTAGTGTTTAATATCGCCTATATTTACATCAAATATGTTTTTTTATCATAATATTCACCAAAATTTACACATTCCAATGTTAATTTTATGTTTCATATATAATATTCTCCTACCTATCTATAAACATGTTTTTTTCAATCCAAAACAATCGCTTAGAATACTATTCTTAAGTACAATATTAGAATCCTTAAAAAATACCTTGCCCAATACCATGGGCCCATAAACGGTTGGCCAGAAAACATCCCAAAAAAATTCTTTCGGAGGCTTCTCCCCCACACCCCCCTTCTGGGACGAGTGTACAATCAAACTGGGAAACAAACATCGCTGAACAATAACATATATGAATATCGAATATTGGCGCTCCACAACTGACAACAAGATGAAAATATAAAAGACATTAGTAAATTACAAGAGAGAGACTAATATAATGTGGCTCACCCAAGATGGGATACATCCACACAAAAATTTACAGTCCTTTTATTATTACACTATGCAACAAAAATAAATGGATACAACTTGCATCACACTCGCTACACTTCCTCTTCACTCTCTCATAGTCTCTCTCTGGCAGAATCACAGAGATTGTTTTTCACAATGCTACAATACAATACAATACACGGTTGTATTACAATGCCTTCATTTTATAAGGAATTACCATTGGAAAATACTACTAGCCTCCCATTGCCATGGGCCCGCAAACTATTGGGCAACAAACATCCCTAAGAAAACTCTTTTGGGGCACTGCCCTCGGACTCGTGCACCCCCTGCTAGGACAAATGTACAATAAAACTACGATATAAACACAGCTAAACAATAACATATGTAAATTAGAAGATGAGGATCCACAATCAACATGGATGCCAAGTGATGGTGAGAGTGGAGGGATAATGAATCAGTACCATGCACTTTTTATCCTTTCAAACATGTGTTATAACATGTAATATTTCATTAACATTTATAACATGTATCATAAGCAATTCTGAATACATAGAACATTGTGGAAAGAATATATAGATAACTCTTATATATAAATAATCTTACTATTACAAATTATTTTAGGAGACAACAATATCGTAAACAAGTGTGAACACCCACTGACTAATTTTTCTAGAACCAATCAAACAGGAACACCAATCCCTTGCAAACACCAACATGTTGTTTTTACAAGCACCAACTTGTGTGCTCAGGAATCCACCTATGGAAGACACCAATATTGTGACATTTCCCCATCCTACCACCAAGATATTTTTTTTTTGTTGTACATCTCGATCACAATCCACTCTACACTTTCTAATATGTTTCCTCTATTCTGTGGAAACTCTTGAGCATACTATACTTAAAATTTCCAACTCTTTATGTGCAGCCATTCCTTGTATCCTTCTATTCAAATGTTCCTTGTTCAAATTCTCTTTGGGATATTCTCACAAATTCCCCTTATATATGTGTGTGATTCCTCCTTGAATTTATGCATGTCCTATAATCATGTGCACTTCCTCAAGTCATAACACCATTGATTCCCCTACGCATTTCATTTCTTCCTTGAATCTTGGAATTTCATAATACTACATATTTTGTGCACATAATCTCATCTCAACAAACATCGTTCTTTCTCTTATTTATACCGATCTTACTCAATTGATATGTCCACAAGTTGGAATTTCTCTAAGTCAATGACACCCCTTCTTCCTTTCTTTTCGGTAAATCTAAATAACCCTCTTATTCTTTCATCAATGTGCATTTTTGTATATATAGTGAATTTACGGTAATTCAACCAATTATCTTTATAATGCACTGATGGATTTACATGACTTCGTGGGTCTTACGCACTAGATTTCCATGACTTGGTGGGACTTGCACACTAGAGTCTCATTAATTGGTGGAACTTGTGCACATACAACCTTATTATATATACTTTTTAGATTTTTTTTTGTTAATTAGAAGGGAACCATTCTATTACATATGATACAAAAATGAAATTACAATTATACTTAGACAGCTAGAGGATCCACACATGACCAGGTTGTTTTCATTGATATTAGGACTATATTCTCCCCTAATTCCCAAACCCATACTTTTCCTTTTACAATTGACCTCATATACAATCCACATACTATCAAAAATCAAAACAGAGGCTTTCCTTTCCCCCCTAACCTTATAGCCATCGCTTCCATTTTTACAAACATAACTACCCTTACAAATCAATATATCCTTCCCATCCCACTTACAACCAGACAAACATTAAGATACTTAACAAAACTTGACATAATCATAAACTAACTAGAACACAAGCCACGTGCGATCCAAAATAAGACATACAACTGAATACCATTACTGCAGAGGAGGGGTCACTTGGGGATGAGGGATGTGCTTCCATTACAGGCTCACGTGGGTGGTCCATAAATTCAATTGTTATCTAGTCAAGAATACGGAAGCCCGCAACACTCTCTTGCTGCCCCCTCTGGATCAGGGTTAGGGCTTCCCTTATACCATGTGCCATTTGTGCCTTGGCTTGTAAATCTTGAGCCAATAGAATCCTCACTCTCCAGAAGGGGTTGAAAACCAGGGGTCTCCCTTGGTGTCTCTCATACTCACAAAAAATCTCTAGTTCCTTAACTATTACCTAATCTTTAACAACCGCGGGGGTCTCAGTCATATATTGCTCGCCCTAATTAAAAGCTAATAGGATTGGACTATCTTCCACTAGTGGGTTATTAGCATATGAACTAGTCAGTGGAAAATTTATCCCCTCAATCCTAACCCTTCCTCCCTGACGTCTTCACACTTGCCATTGTTGAGCCATTATCACATTACACAGATTCTTGCTGGGGACCGACTGAAAACTATACTTAATTTGCAGCTCAAGCACGATGGATCCATCTCCATCCCAAGGGGATTTTATAGCCTTTCCATACTTGTGGGTGAATAATCCCACTTTCAGCACTTCTGGTTGATGTTTCCATTTCACACCCTTCACCATGGAAACATTACAAAGCCAAAATCCATAATCCTCTGCCATATCTGCCTTCTCGTGCAAAATATCAACTTCTCCTTCTCCCATTAACAGCCATATCATATGGAGATCTCTGTTATTACCTATCCATGAACAATAGCTTGAAAAAATCATACGAGCTTGACTAAATGAGAAGAACCCACACCCCATCCCGTACGAATCAGTTGTCACGGTGACCATCGTTATTAATTAATCTCATCCTCACATAGTTATTTTCGGATGGGGCATACGTGCCTTCTGCCTTGGCCATTTGCATCATACACTTACCACACATCTCCTCTAAATGCTTGATATGCTCGAAGTTATATCCAAGTGTTGTGGCGGTCATCTCTCGTCCTTCCATACCTACCACGAATAAACGATGGGAATCGACATCATTCCACAACCCGTGGGTTAAATGGGGTGGATTGAGTGAGACGTGGGACCCACTCATGAGGAGGGTAGAGATGAGTGGTTGATTAATCGATGAGTTGAGCAAACAATTTTCCTTCATTGGCAATGGGATGTGATACATATAACGATGGATAAATTCTCCCTTGCTACCCATATCTTCCTTCACCAACTTTTCACAATGGCTCCATATTGTGCTTTCCTGTTTGTCATGGAACCCTTTTGCATGGAAGGAGGTAAAATTTTACACCCCTTCATTGGCCAAAATGCCTTCCACCTTATTACCAGTCCTTCTGACATGAGAAAATTGAAGAGCTATAATTCCCATGAGCATCCTTCTGAGCTCTGATAACCTGCCTTCCCATCTCCAATTTTTCAAAACATGGGGAATGTTTGTACCATTTTGAAGACTTCGAGCAATATTAGTGATAACCTATGAGTCTCCTTCCATAATTAAATGGGTGTTCTACTGTTTCAAGGCCCATGACATTCCATTGATTAGTCCTTCAAGCTCCACCATGTTATTGGTACTAGTACCAATGTTACCCCAGAAAATGATAAGAATGTCTCTGTTGGAGTTCCTAACTACTCCTCTAAAACTAGCCAGTCTCGGAATTGCTTTTGCAGCATCATCAAAGCTGATCTTGAAAGAACCCTCTGGCAGCCTCCGCCATAAATTTGCGCTGTGTGGGGGATTGGGTGATGATCTGGGCCATGAATTGTTAACAGGTAAGTCATATATTCCTAATTCATAAAGGATAAGTCTTTCATTTTCCTCAGCTTTGAAATCTTCTTGGGACCAAAGAGTTAAGTTTATTGATTCTTTTAAATGAGCTTCAATCAATGCCCAAATATCCTCCACCCATCTCGGTTTACTTTCAAATATTCGTAAATTCTGATCTTTCCATATTTCCCATATAGAGAAGCCCGAGAGAAGTTCCCATACTCTATTCACAATCTTGTTTTTGAATACATTCTTGGTCCATTCTGCAATAGTTACATCTGACTTGCCTTTATTCCTATGATTTTTTTTTAAATCATTGCTCCCCTTTCCTAGATGGATTCTTCCGCTGGACACTCATCCAATATGTGTTTATGGTTTCATTATTTGTTTTGCATAGACAACATCTTGTAGGCCCACTGATTCCCCTTATCTGGATATTATCCGAAGTTAGAATGCACCACTTAAGAAGAAGCCAACTAAAAGCGGCGACCTTTGGCCACCAGCTTCCACCCCATTTTTTCCTCTAGTTTACCTCTTTTTCCAGTCTGTAAGTTTCCATAAGCAGCTCAATTGCTTATTTTATATTGAAATTTCCCTAGTTGGTGCACCCCCATCTGAGTTTGTCTGGGATAGCGGTCTTGGGGGTCTTTCTAACACAAAACTTTGAATAGACATTAGAGGAAATTTGGGGTCTAAAATGGGCCTTATAAGAAAGCGTGCCAAATAAGTTTTTGTGAGTTGGAATTCAAGAACCAATAGAATTTCAATAAACTAAGTTAACCGTAATGGTTGAATTGACATATTTGTCATTAAAAAAAACTACTTTTTCTGTTCGTATTTTCGACATATCTCATTGTGTTTTTACTCAAATTTCGATCGAGAGAGCTCGTTGGATGCGGAATTTGATTCCACATCCAACGAGTACCCACACTGCATACTTTTGATGGACCCCTCTACCCCAAAAACAAGAAATACATGAAAAACGTGATGATGATGTCATCATCACGTTTTTCAGGTATTTCTTGTTTTTTGGGTAGCGGGGTCCGTCAAAAGTATGTAGTGTGGGTACTCGTTGGATGCAGAATCAAATTACACATCCAACAAGCTATCCTAATTGAAATTTGAGTAAAAACACAGGGAGATATGTCGAAAATACGAACACAAAAAAGTAGTTTTTTTCTTTCTTCCTCCAAAATTAATCAATATTATTTTATTATTTTAACTATTATTTTATTATTTTAACTATTATTTTATTATTTTCCTTAGGAGGCCCATTTTAGACCCCAAAATTACTCTAATGAAATTTCCATATTCTCTCCAGGAACCTGAGCTTGCCACCATTCCTTCTCTTTCTAGGTTCTAAAGAGTTGTTCTGGGGCTTCATAATCCCAAAAATCAGCCACCTTTTTCAATGGATGGTGTTGGAGATGGTAAATTAGGAGAGCTATATCATCCCAAGTAGCCACACATGGCTCTTGGATCCAAGCATTGCTGGAAAACAATGTCATCCTGTCATCCCTTCCCTCCTAGAAGGTATGTCGCTGAATCAAACTACATCTTTCTTGAGCCAATTTCCAAATACTGGAGCCTGGAGCATTTTATCCGAAATGAACCAACAATTGGTTATTCCAATGAGGGGCATACTTCATGTGCCACAATTTATCCCATGGTTCCTCTTCATGGGTAATCCACTGCCACCAAATTTTGGCTCCCATTGCTTTGTTGATATTAAGAGGGTCATGTATTCCTAGTCCCTCTACTTCCTTAGGTTTGCATATGGTTTTCCAGTCCACCAATGGCCACTTCCTGTTCCCTTCTGATCCCCCCCAAAGGAAGTTCCATTGAATATTTCTGATTTGTTTAATCACATATTTAGGAGTAGCCAAAACAGAGAAAATATAGAGAGGCATTGCTTGAAGAATAGATTTTACCAGAATGAGTCGGCTCAGAAAATTAAGTGCCTTGAAAGTCCAGTGGCTCATCCTCTATTTGATTTTATGGTGCATGTGGGTCGATCACAACCAACCCTAACCAGTAATTCCAGGATCTAGTGGATCCTACACTTAGTAGGGCTGCCAAATTTAGCCCAATGGCCAAATTCTAGTCTAAAACTGCCTTCCCACAACTTTAGCTCCGCTAATTCCCTTCTACAAGCGGGATGTGGGAGGTGGGTTCCCGATTGCCACAAATTGCTCTCCGCAATTCCATTTTCGCAAATTCGTTCCACAACAGCGTTTTCACATGTGGGATGTGGGATGCGGGATGCCAACTTACAAAAAGTGCTCCTCGCAAGTTCCTCTCCATGAATCTTTCCGCGCAGCTTCCTCGGTCGTCCAATCCTTGTAGCCTTCTCCACAACGATTGATCTTCTTGTTGATTCAGCTCTCAGATCTCTATGGATCTGTTAACTTCCTTGCAGCTCTTGGTTCGAGATACTTCACGACCGTGAAATATTGAACTACGATCTCAGTTGCCACCGTTTGTTCTCTGCAAAAACTTGTTAAGACAAAAAACCTGCAGCTTGCATCGATTGATCATGAAATTGATCAATCCAACCTGCAATCTTCATGATACTTGGAACTAACACTCTTATGCATGCATCTACTCTCTACTTCAACTATTTAAGCCAGAAATTGATGCGGAAAATCAACACTTCACGGAATCACACAAATGTTCATGAAAACACCAAAGTCGGCTCCACAAGATACATAGTTCAACCCAACACATGCATGCTATTATTGTAATGTTTCAATAAAGTATTAACTTCAACTTTCCTAAAGGATGAGGATATATCATTGCATGGAAGAGGTGCATTTTACAGCTTAGTGGGGTAGAGATCTGTAACTCCTTCTGTGCTCATCCTAAAGTTAGCAAATGTTGTTTATAAAAGATAATAAAATATTATTAAAAATAAATTGTGGGCTTAAATTAAATTTAAATTATTTAAAATTACATATATATAAAACAACATAAATTAGTTAAACTAAAACCATAAAAATTAGATTACGCAAATTTCCACTCTAAAAAAGGGTTTGTACCTTGAGAGGTTTGGTCTTAGATTACACATTTTCATGCCAAAAAAGGGTTTGCACCTTAATATATTTGATCCCTCTCGGTGCTTGCTAAATCCCTTTTAGATAGATCTATGATGGTTTAGCTACATTTACTCTTGTCTAACCTACTAATCATATTTTAAAATAAAAACCTCCTCATACCTTTTAATCATTAAAGAAGATACTAATGCTATTCATTAAAAAAATACTAGTGATATAAAGGTTCACATATCCTCATAAAACTTTACATCTCAACTCACCATAATCTTTCATTATATAAGAATGTAGGGTTTCCTAGTCTTCTATAAAGGCAGTAATTCATAGGGTTTCATAGGGAACTCCATTTTTATAGGGTTTTTATGAGTGGATGTTTCTTCTAATGCATTTACCTTTTAAATTATATGAGGACATCTCTTCTCACCATAATCTTTCATTATATAAGAATGTAGGGTTTCATAGTCTTCTATATAGAGGCAGTAATTCTTCTATCAAAATAAAAAATTTATGTATTAAATGTCGTGTATAAGATGTGTGAGTGATATACAATAAAACCCACATGATATCTAGATTTCAAGAAGATATAATAATATTAATATAATTAATCTTTTTAAAGTCCATTTTTTCCACATAGATTATAAACAATAATAGAAAGATAGTATGATAAAAATATTTCTTAAGATAGATAATTTTCCTCCTTAGATTTCAATAGTTCTTTGTGAAACTAAATTAATCAATGACTTTTCAATATGAATTGCTCAATATTGTCAAATAATAAGATTCAAATCCCTTAGCAAAATTCCTTTGACTAATACTAAATTCAAAATTCAAAATTCTTTAGAACTCATGTGAGCTAGGATAGGGCTCCTAGACTCAAAAGGAGAACTAGTTGGTCCATGATTTTTACTATGTAAACACTCATGTAGGAAAAATGATAACAAGAAGAAGAAAAAATGTAAGGAAAGTCACATATGGTTATTGCTTACAAATTTAAAATTAGGCAAGATACTATCATTTGATCCCTTCTCTTGTGAAATAACATTATTCACATAATATCTTCGAATTATTGTATATGAATTCTAATAGAAATAATCATCTCATCTACGACTTTGCATTCAATATATCTTAGATTTTCCTTCAAGAATTAGTTCACCCACACTTTATTGTAGTTAGAAAGTCTAGGGCATATAGTGATTTCTTCATATATCCTAAATGGAAAAAAATGACTTTCAATATTCTTTAAATTGAAATTTGTTTTTTCGGATTCCCACCCCAACGTAGAACATGTGCTCCCATGGAAAACACCCACAACTAGAAAAACATGGAATACTTGACCAAGGATCCACCCAAATGAAACAAGGTTAATGTAGTAGTGGTCATGGCACTATAATATTAGACAATTAACCAAATCCACCTCGACCAAGCTAACCAGAGGAAGTTGTTGAATATCCCCACTAAACATGTGGGTCTAGATAGCAGACCATAATATCATTCCAAAGATGTTGTTTTCAATGAAGAACAAGGCTCTTACACTCTCTTTGTTAGAAAACAGGATCACAGAGCAATAACATATATACAATTAAATCATTAAACAAGATGGAAAGCACAATAAAAACATTACAGAGATACACAGATATAACGTGGTTCACCCAGACGATGGGCTACGTCAACAAAGAAATTTCCACTCATTTCAACAACAGGAGAAAATATTTCATCAAAGTGTATACCTTTATTTTGTGCAAATTGTTGAGCCTCATTTTGTTATTGTTTTTGGCAATTAAATAACACATTTAAATACATATTTTATTCCCTTTAGTATGTTTTATGTCATACAAATCGTTATTTCGGCACAAGGTAAGAAAAAATTTGATGTTATTTCCACTTTGGTTATTAATATCATTTTATGATTTTATTAACTCAAAAATATGTTATTTAAAGCATATTTAATGTATTATTTAATATGTAAATTTGTTTGCAGATTTTATAGTTCGTTTGGGAAAATTAACAACAAAATGTATTCAGGATTCCTTTCACACCATATGTCCAGCTCAGGATCTAGCTTGGCATTCAGCTCGTCATCCAGATACCGTGTGAGATTCACTAATCGTTTGCCATGTGTGCCCTAGATTGACACATTGTACATACAGCTCACAGTTCAGTATTTTGTTTAGCTCGCCATTCAGTTTGCTTATCAGTCTGGCGGTGTCCATAATTAGTTTTGGGCATTTAAACATGAAAAATCCTATAATTTCCTTCGTTCTCCATCATCCCAACCATCTATGTGTTGGATCGATGCATTTAAATCATCCTCTAGAAGGATCGCCACCTAGCTTCTCATTATCCACACGTTTAAAGGGTTGGAAATTTGTTGTTAACTCATGGCCTCCTTTGTTTTAATACTCAACTATAATAAGCCTGTGTGTTTAAGGGATAGAATGGATTGCGTTCTAGAAGACCGACTGTGTCACCACCCTACTCTCCACAACACCACCAGTCTACATGCTCACGCTGATAAGGGACCCGCGTTCCAGAAACTTTCTACTATGTACAAACCCACTCTCAACACCAATCCATCCTCCACACCAGGGAAGGGATTCACGCCGCAATGAAGAGGATCTACCCATGTGAAGAAAGAATATCATGCCAGATCAAGAATGTTGTAGAAGCCTGTTCACACTAAAGAAAGAGAAGACTCGTCACGTTATGCCATGATCATGCTGAATGAAGAACCATACCATGCGTTGGTTGCAAATCAATTATGTGCTTTAAATATTGCCTAAAATTAGAGAGCAGTCGACCTTTACAGTCGAATTGCTCATCTCTCATATAAAACTATATATATTAGTCTCTAAATGAAGAGAAATTTAGTTAGTTAGGCAGAGTCAGAAGTCAGTTAGTCATAGCTTTTATAAGCACTGTAATTATGTTTCTGAAGTTGAATAAAGAGTTGTATGCATTGCTGTTGAAGATTGCATTTGAGTAGGAATTAGCAGACTTCACCCTTTATTGTTGAGAGGGCCCCTCATTAACCAGAGGTTCATTAGCGTAGATTTAATCATGTTCCTGCTTTTCTGTTTTAGTTAATATAGTTTAATTTCCACTTTGTTTTCATTAGATGCTATTTTATTTCTTGTATTGTATTAACTTAGTTTTCTTTCGGTAGTTAAACATGTATTTTATTTCCTGTATTGCATTAGTTTAGTTTTATTTCATTTATTAAATAAATAGATGCACGCATAGTTTTACTTTCAATCTTTTGTTCTTAGTTAGTTGCTTTTAGTTAGTCATTTCATTCCAATATTGGTTTTAGTTTCTAGTTTCAGATAAGTAGAATAGTTTATTTCCATTTGAATTTAGTTTTGGTTAGGTATGAATTGGTTTAAGTATAATACTTTGTTTTCATTTCAATGTAGCCTTGTTTATTTATTTCCCATTATTAATTTATTTATATAGAGAAGTTTGCTTTGATTTAAATTTAGTTCTGTTTATTTATTTTTCTGTCATGAATTTGTTTAAGTTAATTTCTAGTTTGTTTAAGTTAATTTCTAGATTCCTAATTAGTTTACAATGCAATACTTTATTTTTGTTTAAGAATTAGTTTGAATTTAATTTGTTGATTAAATAGGTTTTTTTATTGATCCTACGCATTAGGTTTAGAACTGCATAACTTCCGCTGAATAATTAGTTCATTTAGGTTAGTTTTTACCATTTTTTACTATATGGACCGCCATTTGAACTATCTGTCCAGTCTTCCATTTAGTCACCCTTTATAGACCTACTGTTCAGTCTATCATTTAACCCTTGGTTTTGTTTTTACTAGTTTTATGCATTTTTCATATTGTTTCTAGTTTTGTTTTGTCAATCTTTAGATTATGTTTGTAGTTGGTAATTTTATTTAATCATTTCAATTAACGTTTGGTTGTTTTAAGTTATTGATTAAAGTTTTATTATTCTTCTTTTATTTTGAATATGGATTAAGTTGTTCTTATTTCCTGATTTTAGTTTACTGTTGTTTTATGTCATAGTCATCTTCATTTTCATATAGAGTTTAGGGTTAGATGTACTATTTTTAAGAGGAAGTTAAGTTATTTGTAATCATAGGAATCATTTTTGTTTTTATGTGTGTATTGAAAATAAAGTTTGAATATCTTTATTAATTTCTCTACTTGCTTTTTCAATTTTCTATTCTTTATAAGATAAGTTGTATTTTTACCCCAACCTTCAGCTTAAGGAGTAGCTAGTTGGTTATTTGTCAGTTTAATTGTTATTATTTCTTTATATATGAGTTAGTGTCTGAAGTTATAAGTATTATTGTTTATGTCTTTCTTTTCAGTAGATGTTCAAAATTTGATATTCCAATCGAGTCCAGTTATTTAGATAATTTTAGGAGTTTGACTTTGTTTTTGTTCTCTTGATCTTTTGTTTATTAGAATATCTCCACGACACCCTAGGAGACTTTTTACATTTGCATATATTTTGTATCAACTCTAAGCTTAACAACCCCGGTTGATAATTAAATATTCGGTGTATTTAAGATAGTCGAACACACCGTGAACATTTTGGCGTCGTAGCTGGGGAGTTTTTTTATAAGGTAGAGTAAATAGGGTTTCTTTATGAAGTTTAGATAGATAGATAGATTACTTGTATATTACACAAAAAGAGGGAGGGGATAACAGTAAGACGCAAAGATGACTTCACTACAGAATTTCGGTGGTGCAACAGCCAGACGCATCCACTATAGTGGGGTGCCCCAAAGCCTTGTTGTTCCTTTTTTGTTCTTATAAGTGTGTTATTTTCTGCATTTGTCAATTACCTGTTTTTCTTTTTTAGAACCGACGCATCTGTTATAACAGGCGCCCCTAAATCCTGCAACAATAGTATAGCATAAGTTTCCTTTAATTTAGTTTTCTTTTCATGAACAAACTTAGAGATCCTCACGGTAGATTTATTAAGGTAGGAAAAGCTATCGACATTTTTTCTAAAGTTTCCAGGGGACATAACACCCCAACTACTAACTCACCAGAAAGGTATCAAAAAACACCCGAAGGGAGTAATTCTGCTTGGAAGCCTAAAGAAACTCTTCCAAGAGATATTACCAAGAGAACCATAGAAGGAGAAGGAACCTTGACCGAAGGTCCTAAGGACCTCATTCCAAAATAAATTTAGAAGGATCAACCACTAGTAACCTCTAGTTCTCCACTAGTCACAAAAACAAAGGATACGACCTTTTCACTAGTAAAAATTCCAAAATTTGTTGACCTTGTTGATCCTAAGCATGTAAAAGCCCTCTCTGGAAACCCCTTGGATACAGTCATCTCACAAATTGAGACATCCACATTAGAACCTACTCTCCCTCTAGGGTTGAATAAGAAAACAATTGACGAGAGGAATATCGCTCCAGAAACAAAGCGTTGGGACACTTCATTATCACCTCGAAAGGAGATTCCTAGGTATATTTATATTAAAAACCCAGCCTATATGGAGGGGCCGGGAGATAACAAAGATCATAGCGAAGTTATAAATAATGAAGGAGAAGGAGAAAATCAAACTCATGCTACCTTCAGGTTTCCTATCCTAGATACTGTACTGGATGTAAATGCGAAAAACATCCTTCCTTCTTCTTTAGATACCTTTTATGGAAAAAGTAATGAGGACCCAGACACATTCTTGTTCTAGTTTGATATTCTATGTAGGAGATATAATAACCTAAAATATGCTCACAAACTAAAACTCTTTCTCGCTACACTGAAATATTTTTCCTTGCGATGGTTCATGGGATTAGGTTAATCCACTATTAGGACTTGGGATGACATGAGAACCTCATTCTTGAGAAAGTATCAATAATAATGCAAACCTAAAGACTCTCAACACGATATATTCAAGATACAATAACTTGAAGATGAAATCCTAGAGGATTATCTCGAAAGGTTCATTTATACCCTTCATAAATCAAAGTATCATGACTTTTGAGAAGATACAGTATGTACACTTTTTCTCAAAGGAATCTCCGAAGACTTGCTAGAGAGTCTTAATATCATGGCACCTGGCGATATTTCTCATAATAATTTTGCACAAATCGGTGAGATGCGTAAAAATTATTCTAAAAGTAGGGGGGAAGTTGGGAAAAGATTTTGAGAGCCTTATAGTAGAAACATAAGAGGAAATGTTCCTAGTTCAGGAGGAGTTACAAGGATAGAATTAGGTAACCTATTGAATAATTTTAATATTGACATATTAGGTGCCATGGGTTCTCAATTAGATGCTTTACAAGCTAAGAAAAAGAAATATGAAGAACAGATAGCAATGTGTATTTTCTATCCAAGGTGTAGAACAAAACATCCCCAAAGGGAATGTTTGTTAAACAAAATTTATGTATGTCACATTTGTACAGAGGAACATCTAATAGATAAATGTCCATCCTTGCCTAGATTGCAAGCCATATAGAAGAGTGGGGATGTAGGTGAAACATCTAGGAGGCCTCCTTGGAAATCTAGAGATCAACCAATATACCAAAATTTTCCACCACAATCCCCACCCTATTACTCTCCATACCATCAACCCCAACAATGGAACAATCCTAGTTGGAAAAGTTGTCCACTTCAGTATTCTCCTCCTCAATTTCCACAGCAATAGTATTGGTCATAAGGGTGGAAAGGAAATCCATACCCTCACTCACAACCTATCCCTCCACCTAGTCATCCTTATCCTCAGCATGAATCGAATTTCCAACAACATTTTCCTGGATTTGTACCTCTAGTTCCTCTCACTACACAACAACCTCATCACTCCTAGAATACAAATCCTCTGTGACCAACATTATTACCCACACAACCGATACCTAACCCTAATAATAATCCAATTCAATATCTTAACAATATTGGGTTGCAAACTCTTCCATCCTACCTTGTTTCGACTATACCTATACATGAGATTCAATTACGATCTCGAAGAGTTGTTAATGATAAACCTAGAACATCAGTCATCATTCATGAGGAAAATGATGAAGAAGAAGATTAAAATGAACCCATGAATGATGCCATCTTAGAGGATGTGAATATTTCAAAAGTTCTAGCACCTACCCATCCTCCCCGAGAACTTATTCAGGAACAAAGAATTCCTCCATTTCTAGCAAGACTACTAATAGAAAAACCCATAGTTCACTCTGAGTATGATATCTTGAATGAATTAAAGCACATTTGTATGAAAATCCCATTATTACAAGATATTATTGATACACCAATTTATAGTAAGGTGATAAAGGAATTATGCATTAAACGCCCAGGGAAGAAACAAAAATACCCCCTTACAATTTATGTCATAGGAGATATGTCTGAATATATGATAGATGAGTCTTGGATTGCAAAATATACAAATCTAGGAGCCCCAATTGTGACTGTAATCATAAATAATACCGCCATAGGTAAACAATTAATCGATTTAGGATCAACCATCGATATGATGACCATCATAGTTTTATAATTTTTAGAGTTGGGACAATTTATTCGACTAACCCCTTCCATATTGGAACTAGAAAACTGTACTACGGTAAAGCCTGCTGGAGACTTGGACAACATTATCATATCAATAGCTTCATGGGAATACCCCATCAACTTCATGGTCATAGAATCAAAGGATCCTTCTAAAGGACATCCTATCATCTTGGGAAGACCATGGTTAGCTACTACCAATGCTTTTATAGGATGTAGGGATGGGGAGATGACCATTTCCAATGGGTTGTCTACCCAAAGACTTATTTTGTATCCCCCAGCACAAGCAATAACTAAAAATTACTGGTGGTTAAATTGTTCCTTTGGGGATGAAGATTTTGATGACCTATCCTTTTGTAATGATTTATCCTAGGCATTACAGGAGCATACTACTGAGAATGTATTGAATTAGTTTATTTCCTCCACCACTAGTATATATTTTCCTTAGTCGTTTGATAAATTTGATCAAATATTTGGAGATGAGTTTCAAGAAACTATGGCTCTCTCAATGTTTACAGAAGCACCTTGTGTATTCACCATCAAAGAGTATACATGACCTTTCACCATCCCTTGTGAAGTTGGCCCTGAAAAAATTCTTCACATAAATGCAGGAATAAGTGAAGATAAACAAGCTAAACTACTTAAGATTCTTAAAAAACAGCCAGAGCATTTGCATGGGAATACACTAATATGAAGGGTATACACCCTGACACTTGTATTCACCACATTTATATGGATCAAAATATTCCACATGTAAGATAGCCTCAGAGGAGGATGAATCCTTCTTTGAAGGAGGTAGTAAAAGAAGAATTACAAAAACTCCTTACCGTCGGTTTCATCTATTCTATTTCCAATAGCAAATGGGTGTCTCCTCTAGTAGTAGTTCAAAAGAAAGTTATAGGGAAATGGCATATTTTTGTTGATTTTAGGAACTAAACAAAGCCACGCTTAAAGACTACTTTCCTTTTCCCTTTATTGACCAAGTATTAGATACCTTGCCATGTAAGCAGTATTTTTCCGTTCTTAATGGATATAGTGGATACAATCAAATCCTAATAGTACCTGAAGATCAGGATAAGACCACTTTTACATGTCCTTGGGGGGCATTTTTTTATCGATTTTTTCCATTTTGCTTATGTAATGCACCCACTACTTTTCAGTGAGCAGTCTTAGGCATAGTTTCTGATCTTATACATGACTATGTTGAGGTATACATGGATGATTTTACATCCTATGGTAATACTTTTCAAGAAGCTCTTGACAACGTCGAGAAAGGTTTGATCTGATGTCAAGAGACAAACTTAGCTCTTAGTCATGAAAAGTGTAAAATGTTACTGATGGAAGGTATAGTTCTAGGATATCATATTTCTTCTCAAGGAATTAAGGTAGACCCTGCTAAGATAGAAGTAATAGTTGGCCTTCCCTCTCCAAAAACCCAGAAGGAGGTAAGAATCTTTTTGGGTCATGTGGGTTATTATCATCGTTTTATTGAAAACTTTACAAAGATATCTGCACCAATGTTTAAATTACTCATAAAAGATGCAGAGTTCCAATGGACAAAATCTTGTCAAAATGCTTTTGAGATTTTAAAAGCTAAACTATCAGTAGCACCAATACTTAGGGGCCTTGACTGGACCCTTCAATTTCATATATCTACTAATGCTTTCGATATGGGCATAGGAGGAGTCCTAGGCCAAAAAGAAGGACAATCACCTTATTCCATCTATTTTATTAGAAAAAATATTTCTCCTGCTGAATTAAACTATACCGTTCCTAAGAAATAATTTTTGGAAGTAGTTTATGCTATTAATAAATTCCATCATTATATTACAGGGTACAAAGTTTTTTTGCACATCGATTACTCTGCCATTAGATTCTTAATGAATAAACCGATCACCAATAGTAGATTTATTCGGTGAATTCTCCTATTGCAAGAATTTAATATTACCGTCATTGATCGACTTGGTAAATAAAACTTAGTAGCATATTTTGTTTCTTGTATACAACACGATAATGATATTAAACCTATTGATGATACTTTTCCTGACAAACATTTGTTCACAGTGTCTGTTCAAACCCCTTGGTTTGCTAATATTGCAAACTATTTAGCAACTAGAAAAGTACCACACCATTTGGCTCCATACGAGAAACACCGCATAATAGTACAAAGTTCTAACTATTCCTAGGTTGATAATGACCTCTTTCGCACTGGCCCAGATCTTATTATTGGAAGATGTGTGCAAGAGGATGAAATGAAATACATCCTCCAAGCATGCCATGATGGACCATGTGGAGGCCGCTTTTCAGATAAATGGATAGCATACAAAGTACTACACTCTGGTTATTACTGGCCAAGCATTTTTAAGCATGCTGCCAAGTATTTCAAAGGATGTGATAGTTTTCAAAGAATGGGTAGACACACAACATTAGACCAAATGCCTTTACATCCACAGGTCATGATTGAGCCTTTCAAAAAATGTGATCTTGATTTTGTAGGACCAATCTCTCCCATGTCTCATAAAAAGAAATATATCTTGGTTTGTACAGATTATGTTACCAAATGGGTAGAAGCCAAAGCTTTATTTAGGGATACAAAGAAATATGTAGTAGAATTCATATATGAAGAAATATTTACTCAGTTTGGTGTACCCAGATAAATTGTCATAGACCAAGGTACCCAATTCACTTCCAAATTAAAGCAAGAGCTCACGACAAAGTATGGTATCCGACATTGTAAGTCGTCACCTTACCATCCTCAAGATAATGGCCAAGTAGAATCAACCAATAAAGTATTAGAAGCTATTTTAACCAAGACCATTCAATTACATCATAAGGATTGGGCGGATAGACTTCCCGAGGATTTATGGGCCTATAAAATAACATGGAGAAATACTACCGGGCATACCCCCTATGAGTTAGTATATGGAAAACAAATCCTTTTACGTATTGAATTTCAAGTTAAAACCTTTTGTATGGGAGCACAGTTAGGTATGGATTTGGATGAAGCGCAAAAACAACGAATCCTATAGATTAATGAATTAGATGAAATTAGACAAGATGCACTCCAAAGAACCATGCTAATACAGAGTTAGTGGAAGTAATGGCATGATAAATTTATCAAGCAAAAGTAATTTAATACTGGATACTG
>LPNX010456370.1:672067-717619 GCA_001517045.1 Pseudotsuga menziesii | reverse complement strand
AGTAGCTATTTGGCCGGGGCCGTGGACTGTTTCCCTCTCGAGGGTTTTAACCACGTGACAAACATTGGTGTATTGATCTATGATCTGTTTGTGTGAAGCGACTATTCTTGGTGTTCGGTCCTTTGGGAGTACCCTGTGTACCCTAACACATTCCAGGGTATTGCGGAACCTTCATGCTGCTGTTAGAAGTGGTACTATGTGAATGGTAGAGATTTCCTATACATGGGTGTCCTAGTTAGCTCCCTTTTTCATTTGGTATCCATGCTGTGAGTCCTCTCCTAGGTTTGGGAGTCCCCTTTAGTCCCTCCATGCCCTTGAGAAAGAGCTTCATACTCCTCTTGAACTTTATGCTGGCCATTTTCCTCGGGACTCCCTTATGTCAAGTTGTAATTGCATTTTCATGAGATTTGCCTACCTCATTGAGCATTATGCTGGCTTCTCTGAGTTTGAGTATCAGCCATATAGCTTGAGGTTGTCTCATGTCTAGCCACATAGAGCCATTTTGTATATCCTTTGCAACTTGATTCCCTATTTTTACTAGGAGGGGAATTTCCCCCGAGTGTCGCTATCCTACATGTGTGTCCTTGCATTGAGCATAGGTATGTTCCACTGCTTGGAACTAGTTTGTTTTCCGCTTGACACTCGTCTCCTCCTAGTATGTAACTATAAAGCACTTTTATTCTTTTTCAATCTTTTCAAAATATTTGAAAAAGTCCAAAAAAATTGAAAAACCAAAAATCCAGACAAGAAAATATGTTATCTTTGGCAGCAGTCGAGTCGTGTTGCCTTCGAACAGAGCACTGTATATCATATCCGTTGGTTGGGTTAATTGTAACACCCCGGTTTTGACCTCATTTGTATTAAATATACATGATACATATATTGTAAATAATCATGGTGCGGAGCTAAAGGCAAAGGCCCACCATCGATTTTGTTATGTTATGTTTCAGATTGGAATTGTCACCGATGGTATATCGGGACATGTGGCACATATATTAAGCTATGGCATCATGTAACTATGCATCTTTAATTAAATAACCCAACCAGCTATGTTCACTGCAACCAAATTGAGAAGGGGCATGGTTTCCTAAGGTTAAGGGGGGGATTGCTAAACCTAGAATCCATGGGGAAAAGCCATGTGTCAAACCTAAAACCGCTGTTTAGTTGAGGCAGTTAATTCTGGGTAGGGGTGGGTGGCAGGATTTCCCCCACGCATCTCCACAGCTGGCTCAGTCACTCGTAGGCTTGGGGTGGTTCCCTCATGCAACGTTTGGGATGCTCATGGTCTGTCCACTCTCTCGGATCGTGGGATGTTCATTTTCTCATGCAAAGTAGAGATAAAATGTTTTACAATCCTTGTGTTGGGGTTCACCTTCCCTCTCTCATGCCAATCATCGGTCTGTGGTTGTGTTCCTTCCATTCACGTAGAGAATTGATTTTCCCTTGGCATGATCAGATTGTGTATCGTCCCGTCCTTCCTCTGGAGATCATAGCTGTGTTTTCATTATTGATCCCTGGCTATAGTTTTATCCATGTCTGGATTGGATGTGTTTTCCCTTTTTATGGTGGTATTGGTTGAATATTGCCATGAGTACCTATGTTCTGGTCGACTGTGTTTTTCCCCTGTTAAAGCTTGAATAGCTGTTTTGCTGCATGCGCGCAGTGGTTTCATCTTTGGACTGCATTGGAGTGGTGAATGAGGGCCTGATGTGCTTGATAAACCTGGTGGTTTGGGAACCACACAGATAGAGCTAGTGGGTTGGATTTCTTCTCCACAACCATTGAATAGCACTGGAAGGGAGATCAGGGTCTGAGGGATTGCGTTGTAGAGAAAGGACTGATATCCTTATGTTGGGTGTGTGTGGGTGTTCTAGAAGCCAGGCTGGTTTTGGTGTCAGTGTCTGTAGCTCTTCAATGAGCTCATCAGCTTAGCATTTAGCCTTTCCCAGCTCCTGGATGGCCTGATAAACCCAATTTTGTTGGCTTGGATGCTCTGTTGTTCGCCTGATAAACCCAATTGTGTTGGCTTGGATGAACTGTGTACCCTTGCGGTGTTGTTTTTATTAGCTATGTGTAATCCTGTTAGTTCCTTATTTCTTGGGGAATCATGCCCGACTCAGGGGTGGCAGCGTTGCTGAGAGATTAAGGAGCACACAGGCCTATGGTTGGGTGGAGCGTTACAACAACGTAGCTGATTGCGAAACAAGTTCTTTATAAGATAAGTGTTCTTGCCTAACTTATGTTTGCAACCATATTTGCCATTTGGTGAATGATTATGCACATGTTAAATGCTGAATGGTATATGCATGATTGGTTGATTGATATGGTTTGCTTCTGTTGTGTATATGAACGATTATGCTTCGTAATATGTTTTATGTTTTTGAGTATCATGCTTCAACATTATATGTATGTGTGTGTTCATGATTCATGGGGCTAGATGCCTGGATGATTTGTTGATGTATTGTAGCATCCTCTTCACCGGTCGGAGGGTCAGGGACGTTACATTAATAGTTTGAATTTAGGAGCTATACTTGTTTATCTGAGTTTATCTCCACCGATTGGTTAAGCTTCCAGTCCCTATGGAGCCTCTGTCGATGCCTCCTGTGTCGTAGAGATGTCCTAGTTTTTCATATCGAGTATATGCTTCCTACATTCAGTCACCATTCTCCTTTATGCTCTTGTTCGAAGGAAGTTTAAACCTGAGTCGGCCATTCCTTAGTTATCTTGACTTTGCATATCGGCCATTCCTGGTATAGTTACTGGTTCGTGCACCTTATGATCGAGTCCTTCCACATTATACAGATTTGCTGAGTACCTCGTGTTGGATGATGGGGGATGCCTTAATGCACTCCTTCCAGCGGATTTCATCCCATCGACTTCAGATCATTTATTATGGGATAGGAATCTAGAGTCATTTTTGAGTGCCTTGAGACTTGCAGTCATCAGTGGCAGGTTCTCTCGCCATTGACAGTTTTTGGGAATACATCAATGTCCCCTAATCGATGAATTCTCTCAAGTGTTTGACCTCAACACATTTATTCACACTTGTTAGTTTGCACTCTAGTACCTTGATTCCCATTTTCATTATCGGTGGGTGATCTCACATATGTTAATGGTATACATCAATGACCGGTAATCAAATGATGGACTACTATGTTTGACCTCAACACCTCTATTCACATAGTAGGACATGTACTCATAGTGGTTTGTGTAGAAGACCTTCCAGATTGGTGGCATCTCTTATATGCTACCTCCTTGATCGTGCCAATGTTCATGAGATTTCATCTCTCATGACTTGATTCCAGTATATGTTAGACATTTCCAGCCATTATGGAGATCTTGATCCATTATATATCTTCAGCCTTCATGGAGATCATGATACTTTGTATATATTCATCATGGATGTTTTTATCTATCTATATTGTACGTGGCGATGACCACATATGTCATATTTTGTATCATGCCTATTCATGGCCATTATACTCTTATGAATCCAGGACTGCTACATCTACTTGCAGTTATGTGCAGAGTTTGATCATTGTATTGTATTGACTGGATGGATGGTTCTTCCACTGGGTTCTTCATCACTTCACTTATGGGATGGACTTAATGTATTTCGGCCATCGTATGACCCCTCTGACCTCACACATTAGGGGGCATATTTTATAGCTGATTTTACCACACATGGTGAATCACACTTTTATGGCCTTACCTGTCCCTTTGTAGACTCCTTAGACCCCATGGACCATTTTTGTAAACTCCTTCCCTATCCCTCTGCAGAATCCTTCCAGCGGATTTCATCCCATCGACTTCAGATAATTTATTATGGGATAGGAATCTAGAGTCATTTTTGAGTCCCTTGAGACTTGCAGTCATCAGTGGCAGGTTCTCTCGCCATCGATAGTTTTTGGGAATACATCAATGTCCCCTGATCGATGGATTCTCTCAAGTGTTCGACCTCAACACATTTATTCACACTTGTTAGTTTGCACTCTAGTACCTTGATTCCCATTTTCATTATCGGTGGGTGATCTCACATCTGTTAATGGTATACATCAATGACTGGTAATCAAATGATGGACTACTATGTTTGACTTTGACACCTCTATTCACATAGTAGGACATGTACTAGTAGCGGTTTGTGTAGAAGACCTTCCAGATTGGTGGCATCTCTTATATGCTACCTCCTTGATCATGCCAGTGTTCATGAGATTTCATCTCTCGTGACTTGATTCCAGTATATTTCAGACATTTCCAGCCATTATGGAGATCTTGATCCATTATATATCTTCAGCCTTCATGGAGATCATGATCCTTTGTATATATTCATCATGGATATTTTTATCTATCTATATTATATGTGGCGATGACCACATATGTCATATTTTGTATCATGCCTATTCATGGCCATTTTACTCTTATGCATCCGGGACTGCTACATCTACTTGCAGTTATGTGCAGAGTTTGATCATTGTATTGTATTGACTGGATGGATGGTTCTTCCACTGGGTTCTTCATCACTTCACTTCTGGGATGGACTTATAATGTATTTCGGCTATCATATGACCCCTCTGACCTCACACATTAGGGGCCATCTTTTATAGCTGATTTTACCAAGCACGGTGAATCACACTTTTATGGCCTTCCCTGTCCCTCTGCACACTCCTTAGACCCCATGGACCATTTTTGTACCTTTGATGTTTCCAATATCATCCATAAAAACATGCAAAAATTTCCATACGCGACTTTTAATCCCTTTCTCGCGTATATACACGGATTTGACCCTTAAACCCACGTACATCGGGATGTGTGCAAAAGGCCAAATTCTTTTGGATTTTTCCTTGATGTGGATCTGAATCACTTGTCTCCTGGCCTTCCATATGCCTTGAGATCGCTCATATTTGACCTTTCATTACCCCATTGAAGAGCTATATAAGAAACCCTTTGGATACATTGGAGGCATGAGGAATTGAAGAGCAAGAAAACTATAGTCCATTTTTGCCGGAGCTTATACTTGAGTCTGCATCCCTTTGTCCCTTGGATCAATTTTGTGTTCTTCCCAAGCTTGCCTTTTGCTTGTGAGCTTTCTATCGAGAGATGGAGGATTGAAGTGGTGGAGGCCCAAGTGGGGGACTCAGTTTCTCCGATTCGCAGACATGACAACAGAGGTTGTCTCTATTGTAATATATATTTTATATTAATAGAAATATATTTTCCTGTCCAAAAATGTGTATTTCAATTAATATTTGATCCATGGATGATTTCAAATGCTTATATGTTATTGATTATATATGCTAGAGTAGGTCTAACACAATTATATATAGCATGATTGTCTTGTTTATTGAATGTTGAGGAAGCAATTTATCAATTCAAGCTGGAGTTGGAAAGCTCAATGGGGATCTACATCAACCATTTGGAATAAGGTATGAATCAAGATCCTTTAGTGTTAGATATTTGGTTTCTCTTGCATATAGGAAAGGATTGATTTCTGGAGTCAAGCTGTCTATTGTGGTACCCCAAGCCATAGGAATTCCTCTCTGTAACAGTATGCTGTGTATCTTTCGATCTGAGTATGCTCTGATATTTTGATGAACTTTACTAATGAATTCCCTAGATCCTCTAGTATTTCTGGATCCCAATATTCCCCAGGCAGGGAATACAGTCTGATCTAGATTGGAGTTAATTTTTTGTCTTCTTTGTCCAAGGAAAACTTCTCTTTCCAGGGTCTTATAAAGAGTCATGCCGAATAGAAAAAGTACGGATCCCATTTGAGGTCTCTGTTCTTATCTTCTATATTGAATAAAGTGATGGTGAATAAACCCTTGGATCCTAGATGAAGTTCATAATGCCCCTTAGGTTTGCAGGAAGAGTTGATCCACCAAACTAGGGATTTTTCAGATGGCTGCATTCCCATAAATTTACCAATCAATGCATGGTCCATGATATGTTGGATATTTTCCCTGATCTTGGACGATATAACCTGCATGTTGGAATCAGAGCCGCTTTAGGCATGCACTGACCTGGATTTTGAACCATCAGTTTTCCATCCTTATTCAGATCTAGATCTATCAAAATGTCCTCGATATGCAGTCCAGGTATCCCTGGAGCCAAGGAGGCTCGTTTGCCTTCCCCAATACCTTTCCCCATGCCTCCGTCAGACTTACTTCCTCTAAAAAAGCTCAATTATTCCTTTCTCCCGCAATTTCCTCCGTTTAAGCGCCCAATCCAGATCAATTTTCCATGCCCTCTTACATATTGTTATATTCTATAAGATAATCTAACTATATATATTATTGATTATCAATACCAATGGTGTCATCTAACTAGTCATTAAGTGATTATGCACCTATAGCACCACTTCTCCATATTGTTGAAGGAAAATTATCATCATTATCAACTTCACATTCTTATGCTTCAACATATTCAACGTCATCGTCATCATCATCATCATTATCAAATTCACATTCTTGTGCCTCAACACATTCATCGTCATCACCATCATGATCGTTATGGATGTCCATTTTATCTATATTCCCTAGTCCATCATTTATATTTTGTTTTTCATCACTGTTATGCTCCATTTTTATTAAGGCATCATCAAATACATGCCTTAATCTTGGATTATAATGTATGACAATTATCCATTTTGGGTCCAGAATATCTTCATAGAAAAATACCTGCACTTGAGCAAGATACATGTATTAGACCTATGTTATAACAATTTTATTGATTAATAAACAGACACATACACACATATTCCTAATGAACTATTAATTAATATATTATTTATGATCATTGCTTCTTTTTTTGAGCTAAAGAAATACCTACTCATAATGAATTTGTAGAACATAAGGTTCATTATCCTCCAATGGGAACTTTAATTAATCTATAGAAAAAAATCCACTATGGGTATCATGTCTTTGTGTCCTCTCAAATGATTCATACCATCTACACTTAAAAATACAACATTTGAAAGAGTGGTAATCCAACTTAATAATTTCTTGGATTTTCTGAAGATATTGAAGATTCCCTTTAATAATATTCTTATCTTTTGAACTTGCTTAATTGGATTGATTGAAATCAACCATGATACCACAATCAAAGGATTGTCTCTTTACATATTCACTTTCTACATGATAATGTTGACCATATTCCCACATTGTGGGATATTTCCTCTCCTATGAAAGACCATTTATTTTAGTGCAAACAAATACAATTATGCATATTTAAATAGTAAATAGTGTCAAAATTGTATTGAAACAATATCTTGTAAAATTCCAAATGTACCTTTCTTTCACATCCTCTATACATTCTAATCTCATCTTCTATTATGTTTCAATCTATACCTGCATCGTCTATTTTATTTTGAATTTGTTCACTAACCCATTGCAGTATACAATATTTTCTCCATTCCCCATTTAGATCGGTGGGAAGTGGAGTCTTCCTTGGGATCAATCTCTTAAATTGTCTCCTTGATTCTAATGCAACTTCTATTTTTTTTATCATAGAAATCAATCCATTTTTTCATGTTATGGAGAGAAACTTGCTATGTCTTGGGGGTACCACAATAGTGAGTATGACACCATAAATCAATCATTTCCAATATGCAAGAGTAATAAGAACATCTAACACTCAAGGATGTAAAATCGTACCTTATTCCAGACGGTTGAAGTAGATCATCATTGATATTTTCCAATGCAATTGCACTTACAATTTTATCTCAACAACAGTAAGCAAAGCAAGCATGATAGATATAAATGTGTTGGAGATACTCTAGAATATATAATCAATCATGTATAAGCAAGTAAATAAATCCATGGATTCAATATTCATATTCATAATACAGATGTATTGGACAGGAAACGATATTTCTATTAATAAAACAAATATACAATAGTGAAAAACTCTGTTGACACTTTTGCGAACCAGAGAAACTGAGTCCTCCACCAATTTAATCCTCCATCTCTAGATACCAATATCACAAAGTAAAGGATAGATTGGGAATAACACTATGCGATCCAAAGGGACAAATGGATGCAGACTCAAATATAGGCAAAATGAAGCAACAATGGACTATAGTTTCCTTACTCTTGAATTTCTCCTCCTTCAATGTATCCAAGAGGCTCAATATATAAAACTCCAAAGAGGTAATGGAGGGTCAAGTACGAGCATTCTCAAGGTATATGGAAGGCCAAGATTCAAGATATTCGGATTCATTTTAAAAAAAACTCCAAAAATATTTGTCTTTATGCACACATCCCAAAATATGCGGGTTTGAGGTCAAAAGCTGCGTATACATGCGAGTATGGATTTAAAAGTCGTGTATAGGTATAAACAGGTGATTTTTTGGGATAATATTGGGACATCAAAGTATAATATAATTCCATGGGGTCCAAAGAGTCTACAGAGGGACATGGAAGGCCATAAATATGTGATCAACCAGGTGTGGTAAAATCAGCTATAACAGATGCCCCCTAAGGTGTGAGGTCAGAGGTGTAACATGATGGCCGAAATACATTATATAATCCATCCCAGAAGTGGAGTAATGAAGACCTAGGTGGAAGAACTAGCCACTCATCAGTACAATACAATGATCAATAACTGCATGTGACTGTAAATACATATAGCAGCCTTGAATACATAAGAGTACAATGGCCATGAATAGGCATGATATACAACTGTCATGTGTGGTCATTGCCACGTACAATATAAAATGAATCAAGATCTCCATAATGGATGAAGATATCTGATGTACACTGGAATATGGAAAGAATATCACGAGAGCTGAAATCTCATGAATACTGACACGATCAAGGAGGTAGCATATATGGAGTGCCACCAAGATGGAATGTCTTCTACACAAACCACTACAAGTACATGTCCTACTATGTGAATAGATGTGTTGAGGTTGAACATAGTAGTCCATCATCTGATTACCAGTCATTGATGTATACCATTAACAGACGCGAGATAACCCACTGATAATGAAAATGGGAATCAAGGTACATAGTGCAATTTAACAAGTGTGAATAGATGTTTTGAGGTCGAACATTTGAAATAATGCATTGATCAGGGGACATTGATGTATTCCCAAAAATATTGATGGCGAGAGAACCTACCATTGACGACTGTAAGTCTCAAGGAAATCAAAGGACTCTAGACTCTTATTCCAGAATAAATGATTTGAAGTCGATGGAATGGAATTCGTTGGAAGGAGGGAATTAATGCATCCCCCATCAACCAACATGAGGTACTCAATAATGTTGTATAATGTGGAAGAACTCAATGAACAATATGTGCATGAATTAGTAACAGTACCAGGAATGACTGACATGCACAGTCAAGATAACTGAGGAATGCCCGACTCAGTTTTCAAATTCCTTTGAACAAGAGCAGAAGGAAAGTGGTGACTGAAGGTATGTAGCATGGACTCAATATGAAAAATGGGACATATCTATGACATAGGAGGCATCGATAGAGGCTCCATGGGGACAGGAAGCATAACCAGATAGTGGAGATAAAATCAGAGTAACGAGTACAACTCCTAAAGTCAAACTAACAACCCAACCAACAAATGTGATATATAGTGCTTTGTTCGAAGGTGACACAAATCGACTACTTCCATAGATCATATCATTTCCCATCCAGATTTTTATGTTTTTTTATATTTTTTTGGACTTTTTTTTCAGATATTTTGAAAAGCTCGAAAACAAATAAAAGTGCTTAATAGTACATAGCTCGGAGGAGATGAGTGTCAGGGGAAATAAAACTAGTTCCAAGAAGTGGAACATATCTATGCTCAATGCAAGGAAGTATGTGTAGGATAACGAAACTTGGGGGGATGTCTCCTCCTGGTAAAGGGGTGATCGAGTTGCAAAGGATATGTAAAAGGATCTACTTGGATAGACATGAGACAAGCTAGGGATACATGGATTATAACTATGAAGCAAGGATCTAACATAAATCTTAATAAGGTAAGAAAAAATCATGAGATGCAATTAAAACTTGATATATACAAGGGAGTCCCTATGGGGAATGGACAACATAAAGTTCAAGAGGAGTATGAAGCTCTTGCTCAAGGACATGGTGGGAATAAAAAGGGACTCCCACAACCTAAAGGAGGAATCTCGGCATGGGTACCAAACTTAAAATATGGTCTAACTAGGGAACCCATATATAGGAAAGCTATACCATTCACAAAATATCAATTTTAACAACAACATGAAGGTTCCATGACATTATGGAATGGGTTTGTACCTAAGGTTAAGATGAAATTTTCATAAGTCCATGCAAAATGCAAGCGGATGTGAAATCCTAACCTATATGCTAGTTCAGACATTATACCTTTCATAAGCATGAACATATCAAAGACTCGGTCAAAATGCGCTCAAATTTCCCCCCTACAACACAATATTAGGCCAAGTGGTCCAAAAATGCTAAAAAATGGTCCAAACTATATGAAAGTGGGTAAAAATTCCAAATTTTTTTCTATAAAATAGTAATTTTTTTTCCACACCATTTGGAAATTTACCCAACATAATGTTTTTGGACCAAGAACTTGAGAAGTTGATTCCAGGAGCATTGGTCCACAAAATCACACACCATTTGGTTCAGGTAGATCATCATGCCACTCTCTTTCATTTTCATGCTTTTATTTTTGTTTCTTATGGTCAATTTTTTCTTTGGGCCATCCCAAAATAGGCAGTTTCGGTCGACACAAAAAACAATTGTTTTTCCACATATAGGGATTGACATAATCGAAAAAAAATGCGATACCTGTGTATGTACATGGCTAATTGAAAACAGTCGTCTATAGGGCCGCAAACAACAAGTTCAAGGTCAAATACTAATGAAACTTGAAAATTCTTGTGCAAGATGGCCCTAGAGTGGAGAGAATGTGAGCATGAGGAAGTTGACAAGGACATGCAAGATGATCTATTGGCTCAATAAGGTTTAAAGGATTTTGGTTTGCACAAGTTCTAGAACCTTGGTAGCTTGAGGGAAAAACCAAGGGTACTCCAAATGCTAGTAGACTATTGGGATCCTGACTTAGAGACATTCCAGCTGGACGGGATGCCCCTCAGCCTTGAGGTTAAGGATATCTATTTCATTATATGACTATCTCGCAGAGGGTAAGTGGTGAACCTACAATCTCATGGGATAGGAGACGATCTCACCATAGAGGAATACATTGTTGTTTATTTCCTCCCAGATATAGAAAAGGTTGGGAGCCAAATACCAATGAACTTGATCTAGAACCTAGGGATAAAGGCCATACTGTTTGTAATGTCCTCAACCCTCTGACTAGCGAGGAGGACACTACCAAACCATCGTAAATCTCTGGGAAAATATCCCCATGAAGATGAACATACATATAATGCTGATATAAAATGCTTAGAACACAAAACATGATAAGATGCGTAAAACATACAAGGATGCATAGTTACTCAACATACAATAGAAGCAAACATATACATTCCAGCATCATCATGTTCATCATTATAATTCATTAGACATTAGATAGTAAATGTAAATGTAGAAGCAAAATGGACAAGAATTCTTATCTTATAAATATCTCGTCCCACAACCAGTGACGTCGCTGCAACGTTCCACCCAACCATAAGCCAGCGTGCTCATCAATCTCTCAGTAACACTGCCACCCCCAAGCTAGGCATGATTCCTCAAGGAATAAGGGTCAAGAAGGATTACACATAGCCAAGGCACACAAATCAGCCAAACCCACACAGTAGGGTTTATCAGGCCGTCAAGGAGCTAGGAAAGGCTAAATGCTAAGCTGGTGGCCTCAATGGAGAGCTAAGGATGCCTACACCACAGTTAAACTGACTCCTAAGACATCCACACACCCAACACCAGGGATCAGTCCTTTCACTGCTTCACAGTTCCTCAAGCCCTGACTTCCCTTTCCAATACTCTTCAAGGGTTGTAGAGAAGAAATCCAACAGTATAACTCTATCTGAGTGGCTCCAAAAACTATTTTTTTCAAGCATACCCAGCCTCTAATCCTACTCTAGACAGTTCGAAGACCTACCACTACATACTCACAGTAAAATAAGAAGTCCACAGCTCCGTGAAGAAGGTAATGACAACAAGGTGACAACCCCAAACAAAAAGGGTGAACACGGCTCAAGTCAGCAAGACCACTCAGAGTTGTTCTTGGCCCTAGCATGGCCAAAACAACTCAGCAACAACCCAAAAAGGTACTTGCATACACAACAATCCAAAAAAACCAGGGGAAGACAACATCCACGCCTTTACCACTGCAGCAATGGGAGAAACAAAAAATCATAGCAAATCCCACATGGAGATGGAAAGGTCTAATTCTCAGCTCGTACAGGGGAAACACATACACAGACCCCAAAAAGTAAGGGCAGACATAGTCAACCAACGTGGGGAAACAATATCCCATTCTCAATAATGAAGCCACGACACACCTACATAGTCGACAATGGAGGAGAAGTCCGATTCTCGATCTTGGGAAAGGGAAAACATGTACGCAGACCACAAAACCATGAGGGTAACACACATAGTCCAATAATACAAAAGGCCAATCGATCCTCTTCACAGGCCAGGGAAAGAATAGAGCCCATCTCACAGTGAGAACCACAGATACCAGTAATCGGCAAGAGAAGGGAGAACAGAACCCTGCCTCGTGAGATGGTCCAGACAAAAACCACTGTGGAGAACCCAAAATCGTGAGTGGAAGAGTGGTGACTGTTCCCCTTCCCTCCACATGAGGAAGAGAGAGCTTGCTGGTGGTGTGTATGTGGGGCAAAGACGAGCGGTCTTGCCAACCACCACTCCCCATCCATAACTGCTCCCAACTAATTGAACAATAGAATTTTAGTGGGTGGTCGACACATGGAAACTCCCAATGGCTTCCATGGGTTAGAAAACCCCCCCCCTTAACCTTAGGAATCATGCCCTTTTCATTTAACATTGCATCGTCATAGCTGGATGTAGGTTTATTTTAATTGATGTGCATATTTACATGATGCCCAAAACTACAATGTGCTGGGTAGCACAATATACCATTGACAATGATCCCTATTGCCGAAACATACACAACCAAATCGATGGCGGGGCTATTGCCTTTAGCTCCACACCACGATTAATTACAATATATACATCATGTACCTTTTTAAGGTAACCGAGGTCAAAACTGGGACATTACAATCACCTCCCCCTTGGAATAACACCGTCCTTGGTGTTCCAATACATAAAAACACATATACAATTTGCACATCCAAAATTTCAAAATTTTTGCAAATCTGTCCCACATTGAATTATTTACTTGAATTTTTAGGACCAAGCCCCTCAGCTTCCACAAGCTTCTCCTGCTGGTTCTTCAGCTTTCGGCTCATCCCCAAGTCAAGGAACTTTGTGGCTGCTGCCCTCTTTATGTTCCCTAGTTGGGCAGTCCTGGCATAAATGATGTCCTCCGCATTTCCAACATTTCGCTGGCTGCTTCATCTTTACCTGCTCAATTTCCCTTCAGTCTTCATGCTTGGACCGTTTCTTAATGGATCGCTTGGACGAATGTCTCATCATTGATCCACTTTCCTTTCCTTTGCCGATTTCTCCCAGAAGGCTTTTCACCTCCTTTTGCAAACCAATAGAGTCTTGCAAAATTTGGTGGTTCATCTCATTTTGCCTTTTCTGTATCTTGAGCATCTCTCCAAGATTCTCTTGGGTCCTGGGAATCATTTGAAGGAGACTTCCAGCCAAGTCCAACAACTATTGGTCTGCTGCCATGATCAATGTGCACCACTGGATTTCACCTTTCTCACATGTGAAATGCATCATTGAAATTTTGTTAGACCAAGCATAATATGGGCATTAATATTAGTCAACTAATTGCCCAATTGGCATGACAGTACAAGTCTCATCAAGGAGACTTTCATATTTTTCATGCCTTCCCAACAGGCACATGAGCTCATTCATGTTCATTCTTGGGCAGGGAATTAACTATCATTCACAATTTACTTTAAGCAAATACACAAATTCCATTTTCAGTCATACATGCATTCAACAATCTTTTGTTTTCACAATGCATATATATATATATATAACCAAAAGGGCAAGAGAGCACAGCAAGAGTTTTTCCCCTCTTTGTTTTGTTTTGTCCTGGAACCCACACCACCGCTATGGCTTTTCATGCTCTCAGCCTCTTTCACTTCACCGTGAATGCTGGACCAATCCCTATTGGTCATGACACTTAGTGTCTTTGGTCTATTTCAGACCTCTCAACCATGAAGCCTCCCCACATGGTTTTCCTCGGATGCTAGGACCTTCACAGTATCACTAGCACCTTTTTCATTACTGCTCATTCTGAGCTCTTCAGGACAGTCACATGTCCACATACACCCCTAGGATGTTTTCGTAGTCCTCTCTTCCAACGATACCTATATTCAAACATTGAATAGATTCACATGTTTAGTTTATTCTCATCAGTTTTTTTTTTTTATCTCTTAAATAAGAGCGTAAAACATCATAACCAAATCATATACACATGTATATTCATAAGCAAGAAATTGCAAAATAATCCAATACTTATCTGTATTGTGCATTTCCTCATTGGTCCAGAGGTTCCTGCTTCGCTTTGCAAGCCTTGGGATCGCCTATGGACTTGGATGTTAGGTCAGCACGCAGGCTGCTTCACAACATCCTTTTATATACATCAAGCACAGTTAAGCCAACCTACAGTTGGGTTTATCATACCGTTCAGCCAAGCCAATACACAATTGGGCTTATCAGGCTACTCAACGAAGCCAGCTATTAGTTGGGTTTATTAGACTACAGGTAGTCAAGCCAACAATGTAACATTTCCCCAATTTCCATAACATCAAATAATTACACAGTCAAGCCAACCTTCAGTTGGGTTTATCAGACTGTCAACAAATCACTTGCACTTATATCAACAATCAATCATCAGCCAAGCAAATACTATTGGTTTTATCAGGCCATTAACAATAACACATGCACCTATATCAACAATAAACGACCATTTCCAGGTTTCATTTCCAGTAGTGAGCTATAATTCCACTACCCCATATCACACAAGAGACCACTCCCTTCTCTGAGTTGACAGCCCCTCAGGAATGTCTCCTTCTCTGTGCTCTTTAGCAGAAGGTAGGATGAGCTCAAGCCATTGTCCATTCAGTGTACAATACCAGACTACATCTGTTTAGCCTGACAACACAAACAATATAATCATATTTATTAGCGTTATTTCTCTAAAAACTGTAATCATGTTTCATATCATTCTCTATCAAGTATTGAGACACCAGGAGTGCATCCACTCCCTAAGGTGTAATCAATATTGAAAACCCTTTCATGATCCGACATCGAAAAAGTGTGCAGCCTTTTTCGGTGTGTGCCATGTAGGCCCTATTCATACTCAAGCAATCGGTCATAATGGGAATAAAATCAAAACATGCTCTGCATATGGAATTTGACATGTATATTCTAAGCTAGGGTCATAGAACACTTATCCATTTTCCGATGCAGTATTCCTTCGTTAAGGAGGAATGTGGGCTCCCTTCTTTGAGTTGACAATCCCTCGGTTTTCCATCCCAATTCCTCTTTACATTTCGTATCCACACATGTGCTACCGACATAACCCATAACATATCACCCATGTTGCTTACCAAACATGTAGTGCAGATGGGACATTTCCAAAATGCCCAATGGAGTTTCACCCGAAACCCATTTCCAAGATAGGGAAAACCTTCCCATGAAGTTTGGATCCTGTAGTCCATCACACATGATCTTCCTGTAGTGTGTACCCTTGGCACATTCATCAAATAGCCAAACAGTCAATCATTATATGATAACACAATCCAATTTTGATTGTTCCATAACCAAGCAATGACATTAGTAATTAAATTCAATGAGAATTTGCAACTCTGTTTACTGCAGAAATTGATTTGCTTGGCAATGAGGTGATCCTCAATTGTGGGTCTATTGTAAGAAGCACCATCATATCCATTATTATTTTATGCTTATTAGCATAACATGAATACCCAGTTACAATGTCTTATGCAGTCTTATGCAATCCAATAGTGATTAGTAGTTGTCAGCAATTTCTTAAATCCGAAACTCACAATTCAAATTTAACAACCCATCATGCATACAAACTATTTTCACAGCCATGAGACTCTTCTCATAGGGTTTGGCTCTTTCACATGGTAGATTCCGACGTTTGTCATGGTCTGACTCTCATTTCCATGCTCCAAACAATCTACCCGAAACCTGAACTTCAATCAGCCAAACACTTGGTAAGTCTTGATGCATATAACGTTTCCATTGCTACAACAATCACTGAAGCATTTGTAGAATTATAAAATTCAAATACTTCTAGCTGTTAGCATATCAATATTACCCAAAACCCATTTACTTCACACAATCATTATCATACTTTAAATTATAGGGTATAGTCACATCATTTATGCAATTTAAATGAAATGTTTAGATATTCCTTACTTCACAAGCGTATCATTTGTACCCCCTTCCTCTTCCATAGAGCATTTCTGGCAGCCAATTGATCATGACTACCTTCTTCATGCACTTACTATCCTGCATTCACATCAGCTCTTGAAATGGTTCCAGAATTGACATCAATTCATCATTTCAGCCATTAGTTATTTATAATGACACATGCACTATCTCTATGCATTCATGCAATGCATCACAACATTTGCACCCATACTTATGTATTCATATCCACAATATTGACTCATACTTTTCATCTGCATCTATTCAATGCATAACCACAAGAGTTATGAAACATTTTAATGCATATTCACTCAATGCTACCTTGCATTGATTCATGAATACTTTTGCATTTAAAACATACCATGCATGGCCTAACCATGACTACTTCGTATTGCTATAATCAAGACCATCAGTACTTACTTTCTTTGGGCTCTTAAGCTCATAACAACACATACAGGCATGACACATTTTTGTATGAATGCAGCTGAAATTTTAGATACCCACACGGTATGAGATCTCTTGCTTTTGCCACTCCATGCAATTGTCATAATTGAACCCTTACCTTCATGGGTCCTACTTACACCCTTGACATTACCAGTTTGGTTGGTCTCTTGCAGGAGATTGCAGAAGTTGCTCACCAACTTTTGATCTTGGTTTTGTTGCCTTATCTCTTTCTTCATATGGTTGCTGGTCACATTCATCAGCATCAGCAACATATTCAGCCATTTCCAGGTTCTCATGGGTTTTTCCACTAATGCCAACACCAATGCAATAATTACCGTTAGTGGTTCATTATAAGTGTATAATTCTCACTACTCTTACAAACATGTAATATCCTATGCATGCAAGGAATATCCTCATACATTCATGTATGAAACTTATAAAATGTAATTATAATTAGCTAGACAAGGTTTAAGGAAATTTCCCTTTTCAAGTTCCTCATCTTTGCATGGAACCCTGTTCCACACAACAGCTGGTTTGACTTCATGGTCTTGCTACCTCTAAGCATGCAATTCCTGGATTTGTCCATATTGATAGCCATTAGTACTTTGCAGCACCACATTCGAACTCTGGGGATTCCTCCTTGTTCCTTACCGGATAAGCTTTCCAATGCCTATCCACATGCTTCATTCTGACCTCGGGTGTGAAAACCACACCACTTCAAAAATGATGCTTTCTACCAAATTTGTTCTGGTCTGAAATGTCAACTTTAGCCCCTTGGGATTTTCTTCCTTTTCAGTCCTGAAACCGCTAAAAAACCCACTGAGAATTTCACTGAAAATTGCTGAAATCTCTAAAAAATCCCTAATTTTCCTTGAATAGAATTAGGTCTCATCCCAACTAACATTCTGACGTTTCGGTGGTTAGAATGACTAATTTCCTCTGCTTCTCATTGGCGGCCATACAACCAACCCTTTCCGTAGTATTGGCGGTCTATTCATCTACGCAGTATCGATGGTCTGTTCATCTATGATTTCGGACTTTATCGGCGATGCCAAAGACTATGGTGTATCGACGATCTAATCCACCAGTCTTCTCTGCCGTATCGGTAATTCAAACAACAATTATTTCCACTGCGTCAATGACTGGAACTGTTAACACCACAACATGCAGTATCAGTGAGAAAACTAACTCTTTAACGATGCATCGACAGTCAGAACCACTAATCATTGGGTGGATAGCTCTCTAGGCGGACGCAATGATGGGCAGTAAACCGTTTGTGGATTTCGCAGGCTAAACAACTCATCAATGGCCATACAACTAAATATTTCGTGGTATCAGCAGTCGGGTGCTCTGTGCATTGGATGGCTGGTCATCAAGGTTTCCAAAACGAAGGTCGACAGAGCTTCTGCGTCTTCCGCGGTTCATGACTTTGTCGACGGTCGGAGTGACTTGTCTCTGTGGCATCGGGTGGGTAGTTAACTAGGTATCCGCAACTGTGGTTGGTAATCCCACTGGTAACCCCATCGACCATTAGGAGGACTAACCACTGTGCATCAGCAATGAAATAAACTATCTTCCACCGATCACTGATGGGTCCAACACTTGGATGGATTTTTGAAAATTTTCTTCTTCCTCATCCGCGTCGGCGCCTTCATTCTCTAATTTTATTCGTCATTTTGGTGGTCCCAAAGGAATCTCCGTCGACGTATCGACACTTTTATCACCTATTTTCCGTCGATGTATCGGAATTTTCATCCTCTATCTGTCGGCGATTGGATCCATTATTTCATCGGACGGTTAGTCTCTTAGGTGGCCGCAACTGTGGTTCATCATCGTTGAACTTTTTCCGATCGACGGTCTCATCAACTAACTTTCATCGATCGCTGATGGGCTCATTACTTAGACAATACTTTTCGAAAATTTTCTTCTTCATGCTGTTGCATTGGCTCCCCAAAGAACTAAATTTTGTTGACGATTTTAATACTTAGGAGAATTTCGGTGAAAATTCCTCCTTCCCCCTCGGTGTTCTCACCTTTTTCCTGCCGTCGTATTGGCGTTTCCTTTGTCTAATTTCTGCTGACATTGCAGCGTCATCATCCTCTAACTTTTTCCAACGTTGAGGCCTTTATCGGGGGTTCTTCAGAATAATTTGTCCGTTGCATCGAAAGATCTTCTCACTTAGTCTTTCGATGTGCCGACGGTCTTACACTTAGAAAATTTTTGTGAAATTATTCTCCTTGTCACTTTGTTGGCTAGTCCTTCATCTAGAACTCACTGCCGTATTGATGGTTCCATCACCTAATTATTGGTGATCCAAACAACTAAACTCCACCGAATGCATATGGACTCTTTCGGATGCTCGTTATACTAATCCGTCCGCTACATCGGAGAAGATTTCCACTTAGTCTTCCGATGAGCCAACGGTTCAGGCACTTAGGAAATTTTTTGTGAATTTCCTATCATAAACTTCTGATCTTCGCTGGGTAGAAGGAAACCTACCTCTGCTATCTGATCTTTCATGGCCCAATCAGGCCCATGCTATAACATGAGCTCTGATACCATACTGTAACGTCCCCGACCCTCTGACCTGCGAGGAGGACTCTACTAAACCATTGTAAATCTCCAGGAAAATAGCCCCATGAAGATGAACATACATATAATGCTGATATAAAATTCTTAGGACACAAAACATGCTAAGATGCGTAAAACTTACAAGGATGCATAGTTGCTCAACATACAGCAGAAGCAAACATATACATTCCAGCATCAAACAAACATTCCAGCATCATCATGTTCATCATTATGATTCATTAGACATTAGACAATAAATGTAAATGTAGAAGCAAAATGGACAAGAATGCTTATCTTATGAATATCTCGTCCCGCAACCAGCTACGTCGCTGCAACGTTCCACCCAACCATAGGCTAGTGTGCTCATCAATCTCTCAGCAACACTGCCACCCCTGATCTAGGCATGATTCCTCAAGGAATAAGGGTAAAGCAGGCTTACACATAGCCAAGGTACACAAATCAGCCAAACCCACATAGTAGGGTTTATCAGGCCATCAAGGAGCTAGGAAAGGATAAATGCTAAGCTGGTGGCCTCAATGGAGAGCTAAGGATGCCTACACCACAGTTAATCTGAATCCTAAGACATCCACACACCCAACACCAGGGATCGGTCCTTTCACTGCTTCACAGTCCCTTAGGCCCTGACTGCCCTTTCGAATACTCTTCAAGGGTTGTGGAGAAGAAAGCCAACAGTCTAACTCTATCTGAGTGGCTCCAAACACCAGTTTTCTTAAGCATACCCATCCTCTAATCCTACTCTAAACAGTCCAAAGACCCACCACTGCATACCCGCAGTAAAAAAAGCAGTCCACAGCTCCATGAAGAAGGTAATGATAACAGGGTGACAACCCCAAACAAAAATGGTGAACACGGCTCAAGTCAGCAAGACCACTCAGAGTTTTTCTTGGCCCTAGCATGGAAAAAAAAACTCAGCAGCAACCCAAAAAGGTACTTGCATACAAAACAATCCAAAAAAACCAGGGGAAGAGAACAGCCACGCCTTTACCACTGCAGCAATGGGAGAAACACAAACTCATAGCAGATCCCACATGGAGATGGAAATGTCTGATTCTCAACCTGGACAGGGGAAACACATACGCAGACCCCAAAATGTAAGGGCAGACACAGTCAACCAACATGGGGAAATAATAGCCCGTTCTCAATAATGAAGCCACGACACACCTACACAATCAACAATGGAGGAGAAGTTCAATTCTCAATCTTGGGCAAGGGAAAATAGGTACATAGACCAAAAAAATGTGAGGGTAACACACATAGTCCGATAATACAAAAGGCCAATTGATCCTCTTCACAGGTCAGGGAAAGAACAGAGCCCATCTCACAGTGAGAATCACAGATACTAGTAATCGGTGAGAGAAGGGAGAACAGAACCCCGCTTGCGTGAGATGGTCCAGACAAAAACCACTGTGGAGAACCCAAAATCGTGTGTGGAAGAGTGGGAGAGTGGTGACCGTTCCCCTTCCCTCCGCATGAGGAAGAGCAAGCTCATTGGTGGTATGTATGTGGGGCAAAGACGGGCGGTCTTGCCAAACACCACTCCCCAGCCATAACTGCTCCCAACTAATCGAACAACAAAAGTTTAGTGGGTGGTTGACACATGGCAACTCCCAATGGATTCCACGGTTTAGACAACCCCCCCCCCTTAACCTTAGGAATAATGCCCTTTTCATTTAACGTTGCACCATCGTAGCTAGATGTAGGTTTATTTTAATTGATGTGCATATTTACATGATTCCCAAAAATACAATGTCCTGGGTAGCATGATATACCATTAGCAACGATCCCTATTGCCAAAACATACACAACCAAATCGATGGTGGGGATTTTTCCTTTAGCTCCACACCACGATTAATTACAATATATACATCATGTACCTTTTTAAGGTAACCGGGGTCAAAACCAGGACATTACACTGTTGGCACTTGGAAAGACAGTGGGGTTAGAATCCCTCCACCAGGATTCTAGGTCGTTGATGTTCTATCCGGTGGAGTGTACACGTCCTACCATTTACGATTGGAGTACTTCACTACTGAGCAATAGTAAGGAACAAATCATAGAATGCAAGATGGGAAGGGTGACGAATTTTGGCTTCAGAAGAATCTTGAGTGCTTTCATTTTTTGAGCATGTGCCGGGGCTAATCCCAAGAGTTCAGATTGCCCCTCACGGTGCTCAGGATCCAGCTCAGCTGCGCTGGGAGAATGTCATGAAGAGACAAGGAGGTGGGCGAGTGGCCAATCCCTACCTAGGAGACTTCTTTATCTGGTGGCGCAAGAAAATCATTTCCATAAATGACTAATCCTATGAGGGGATAGAATTCTGTTGAGACCCAAACATGTCGATTCCACCAGGTTCTGCATATGGGGAGATAGGTAATGATCCCCTCTCAAACCTGTTTTTTTAATTATTTTTTTTTTGTGTTTTTTGATATATGGAATCAAAAAGACATGTTTTTGGTGTGATGACATATAATGATAGTTGGTCATATACATGTAGATGTGGGTCCTAGACGGACATGGATTCCCCCATCATCGACAGAGGGGAAGAGGTGATGACATCATGGGTGTGGAAGCGGAGCATACGCTCCAAATCATTCACACAAACTTTGTTCGATTGACACATAGATTACCCACGGCGCAAGTCAAGGAATTTCTTGAGGCCATGCATCGCTAGGTGGTGGGAGTACCATGAGCATGGGTTTTCTTATTTCAACGGCTAGCTAGAGTTGTAATTTGCTATCATGATCAGCACCCTTCCCCCCAGGCTTAAAGGTTGGGGTGTATTTATTGTTGTATAACCTTGTAGTATATTTTGGTAGCTTGAAAGCCCCATTTTTGTATATGACATTTATGTATTATGACATGACATTTTTTTATTTATATGACAAATTCTTATGATGATCAGTTATTTTATTTACATGTGTAAATGTGTTTGTGAATGCTTTACCATCTGTGAAACAAATGGCAATTTAGTACATAATTTGCATATGAATCAACAACTTGATTAAAATCTCTTGTAATATGGATATATGTTATGTTCTCAAATTGTCGTTCTAGAACCTTACTTGTAAGAACCTTCGTAACAAAGCTGGATCCCTAACATGATGCAAACATTTAGCTATGAGAACACTAACTACGAGTCAAGACGTACCTCAAGAGAGTGAATACCATGTGAAACAACATCACGCAATAACTCAATAATGGCACTATACTAAAAAATATTGTTCAATGAAGGTTGTAGACAAACACCTCCTGAAGACAAAACTTGACCCATAGGAGTATAAATCACCCAAGTAGCTGAAGCTGAGTTTTGAGTGTGGCAGCTAGCACCATCAGTGAATCCTACATAAACCGAAGACTTTGTCGACATCTTCCACAACAAACAAAAGCAAGTCAATGAAATCGATAACCACAAGAAGACCAAAACTAAGCTATGCAAATGTACAATAATATACAACAAATTAGCTTCGACTGAGAATCACACAAAGTAATTTTTAAGATAGATCCCATTTCTAGGATCCTCCAAGGTTGTCCCTTCATAATCGACTAAATCGTAGGCACCTTTCTCTAACACCCGCTTGGCCACGTAAGGGCCATGCCATAGAGGGTTAAAATTTCCTGCCCCCAAGGGTTCCTTAGCTTGGCCCCACAAAAGAACCAAGTCACCTTCACTAAACCTCCTAGGACTGACAAAATTATCGTACTGGATCTTAATGTGACACTTATTAATATCAAGATCCACTAAATCATATCGACGTTGCTCATCAAGCTGCTCCAAGTGGACCAGATGCTCTTCCAATGCAAAAGTCTCTGGTAAAAGCTCCACGACTAGCTTCAAAGAAGGTATTTCGTACGCAATCGGTAAGATCGACTCCATTACATGCAAAAGATGATATGGAGAACAACTAGTGGAAACCTTGATCATGGTTCGATAAGACCACAAAGCAGGATATAACATGATATCCCAATTGGTATTGCTTTGTGTGATGGTTCGTTGGAGAATGGACTTAAGTGACTTGTTCACTGCTTCAACTTGTCCATTCACTTGAGGATAGTAAGAAGAGGAATGCTCTTACTTATACCCCAAATTCAAAGACAACTCATCTATCATCTTATTTTGAAAGTGCCTTCCATGGTCAGTGACAAGCTCCCTCGGGATACCAAACCAGGTGATAATTCTGTTGAATACAAAATGCGCGACTATCTCACCATTGACTTTAATAGTGGGCATAGCCTCTACCCATTTCATGAAATAGTCAACAACCACTATAATGTGATGGTGCCCCCCAGCCAAAGCTGGGTTGCAATCCATAAAATCACCCCCCCACTTGGTGAAGGGATTATGGTGATAATCGGATGCAAAGGGGTAGGATGCGAGCGTATGTTTCATGCAAACACCTGGAAAGGGTGGCATCACTTGAACACATTAACAAAATCTATAAATATGGATGACCAAAAATCCCACTCTCAAAATATTTTGAGCTGTAGAAATCCCAGATAAATGACCACCACATGCCCCTCCGTGGCAATCATTAAGCACAACCTCATCCTCTTTGTGAGTTAAGCACCGATGAAAAATGGAATCAACCCCATGGCGATACAAAGTGTTATCCACAATGAGGTAGATCTTTTCTACATGATGTAGTCATCGACACTCATCTCGTGAGAGGTGAGAAGGAACCTTCAAGGTTTTCAAGTAAACAATAATGACCCCATACCATGGGTCCATGGTCGAAATGAGAAAAATGCGCTCATCAATGAAAGAGTCCTCATGAACCTCTCCCTCATCCAAACTCAAAAAATCAGATATGAGCTCAGCAAAAATTAATGACTTCTTTGATTTCGTTGAAACAAAATTGAGGTCAAATTCTTGCAATATCACAATCCATTTATTGTACTCCCCCCCTATCATCCTTCTAGTGAGGAGGAATTGAAATGGATTAATATGATCCACAACCAAAGTTTGGCGAAGAAGGATATAATTCCTCAAACGTTGGACCGCATGGATGGTAGCTAAGGATAAATTATCGACATGGATATAGCAAAGCTCTACATCAATAAGGTTTTGGATATGATAGTATATGACATGATCATGAAGCTCCTCATCCTCTTAAACCAATACCATACCAAGCGTATCTTGAGACATGACCACACATATAAAAAAGTCCCGGCTATAGTCGGGTGGAATAAGAACGGGGGCCAATGCTAAGGATATCTTCAAAGCATCGAAAAAATATTGGGCTTGTGCATCCCAAATAAATGGAGTGTCTTTCTTCAACAAACGCATGAATCCTTTAGTTAAACTGGAAAAATTGACCAGTAATCTTCGCAAGAATTTTTCCATACCTTGCAAATATTGAAGATGTTGAATATTATGCGGGGGAGAAAATTGAAGTATTGCCTCAACCTTCAAAGGGTTGAATTTTATACCCTCCTTGGAAACAATGAACCCTAGTAAGCGACCAACCTTCACACAAAAGATGCACTTATTAGGATTTAACCAAATTTGATAATGACGACATATTTCGAAAAAAAAACACAAGTGATAAGGATGACGCACCCTCATACGAGACTGAGCAGCTAAGTCATCCAAATAAACTTCATTTATCTTTTTAAGATCGTGAAAGGTGAAGGTCATAGCCCATTGAAACCTAGCTACGATGTTTTTAAGGCTGAAGGGCATATTCCGATATGCAAAGGTACCCCAAGGAAAAATGAAAGAAGTCTTACGTTGGTCCTTAGGTTTAATCTGGATCTAATTATATCTTGAAAAATCATCCATAAAGGAGAAAACTTTGCCCCCCACACACATCCAAAATATGATCAATAAATGGTGTGGGGAAGTTATCCTTAGAACAGGATTGATTTAAGTCTCTGAAATCAGTGCATACATGGATCGTTCCCTGCTTCTTATACACCAGAATGGGGTTTGAAACCCACTCTGTCAAGGGAATGGGATAGATGAAGCCATCTTTGAGCAATTTCTCTATCTATGACTTAATAGCGAGTGCTTTCCTAGGATTCATTGCACACAAACGTTTTCAAATAGGTTTAGCATCCGAATATATTTTAATTTCATGTTCAACAATACGAGGTTCTGTTCCCATCATTTCCTCATACGACCAAGCGAATACATATTGGAATTCTTAAAAAAGCTTGATGTATTCTCTAACCTCATCGGGGGAATAATTCGCCCCAATGTACATGTTTTCAACCTTGCCAAGAATGCGAGAAATATTGATAGGTATAGTTGGTGACAAGTTGGCCATGTTCCCTTCAACATACTTTCTAGGAGAGCCTAATGGGACCATGGGCCTACCAAATTCCTCGCTAAAGATCACCTTATAGTCATCACACCCTATATCATCAAGATTAGGAAGAAAGTAAGATCTATGATGAAAATCTCCCCAAGGAAATTCAATACCTGACATAGCTTCGAGAATAGCCTCATTTGATGGAAAAATGTCATCGAAGCAGTCATGAAAGTGAGATGACGTAACCGCCCAAGTAGGTAGTGCATAAGGGTCCTCCTCCTTCGTCTGCGAAGAGGAAGGACTAGAATCTACAACATAATCAAAATTATCTTGATAAGCCACCAATGCTATAGAAAATTGTATGTCTGTTTTTGCAGGTATGGAATCTTCACCCGGAGTACTCGGAGAGGGAAGAGTCCAAGGATCCTCCATATGTGAAGTGTGAAAAGGAACCAAAATCAATGATGTTGAGGCCTTACCAAGACTAGAACTGATCACAAGAATAGGCACAACACAACTAAAAGTTCCCATCAACGAAGGATACATGCCCATCCCAACACTCTCAGTTGCCGGCTGAGAATGATCGATAACCGGGATAGAATATCTCGACGATGATTTCGAACTAGAATTATCAAAATATCTCTAATCAATCATAACAATCTTCCCATCCAAAGAAAAACAAACAACCTGTAATAGGGATGATGGGACCGCTTACATGTTATAAATCCAGTTCCTACCCAGTAAAATATTATAGTCGAGGGGTGCATCAACCACCTCAACCTCAATTGCAATAGTCTTCCCTCCCATTTGGACCTTAAGGAAATCAAGTATACCATGTGGCCGAAAACATCTTTCTTCAAACACAATCAACATGGTGCCCGAGTTAGACAACGTAGGAGAACCCAAACCCTTCCAATAGGCCAAAGACATCACAGAAGCCGTAGCACCTTCATCAATTGCTGTGCACTTGATGGTGTTGTTTAGACACTCTACATGAACCAAAAGGGACACATAGTAAGGAAAGCGAGGTTGGACTCCATGAGTTTCAAATTTTATCACCAAAGGAGATATTCCTTCAGCCAACCCGAGAACAGACAACAAGGCCTTCCTTTGCGGAGGGAAAGTCTAAAAAAATTCTAAAGTAGACATCACACAAGGAGTCTGGCCCAAATCCTCAACAATAGAATAGTTTTGGGTGGATCAGGCATTAGGATTGTGCCTTGAATTCTTTAAGACTCCCGTAGGAATGCGAGGTGGAGCTTCAGGCTTGTCGCTAGGATTTTCAATACAAAAATATCCCTCAGGTGGAGAAGGTTCTTTCCCTATGCCAGGTTATGACGTACCATAATCCTTAACACGCACCATAAAATTTTTGGATAGGAATCATGTTGATGCAACCATGGCCACTAACGGTGTCCAGCGGGTTTGGAGTCCCACCAGAAGCACTACCAGGGTCCATGGTCCTCGATTTCATGTTCTTGTTTTGTGGTAAAGGATTCATCAACACAGGTGGGAACTGTGTGATTAACTTCGAGGAAAATTATATCCGAGGGCACAAGTGAGTGAGGTTATAATCCCCACAAATATTACAAGGAAATTTAACCTTACATTTAGGTTTCTTGTCCCCCCCAGCATCATTGTTTTTCTTGTCATTATTATCATTTTCATTCCTAATCCCACCCTTTTGATTATTTTTATCTTTCTTCTTATTTTGCCCAGGTTGTTGGTTACCTTTCTCGTTTGACGATTGCACTAAAAGTACATCCATTGTTTGGGTAGGTTGAAATGAAGTCATATCTTGTCCCAACGCAGGCTGGTTAATAGAAAACTTATTCATTTGATTTGTAACCGAGTCTATAGGTTTAGCACTTGTGGAGCCAACAATGCCATTGGCATGTGGCCTAGTTTTGAACTTAGGTTCAAAATTAGTTCTAGGTGTGTTCGGTATGATCCCATACAAGAGCCCATATTGAGCATAAATAAAATCTAACTCTTGAGCTTGAAAGATATCTTGGTCCTCATTCTGCACTCTGGATGTGGAAATATCCTTCACTATATAAGGAAATAAAGACTTCAGGAACCACTCCAAAGGGAAATCTAGTGGGATGAAGGCTTTAATCAATCTCTTCTGTCTAAGCCACTCTTTAATGTGATCAGAGATATGGGTATATTTTTCCTGCCGAAATGTCGACAAGAGTTCAGTACCGACATTGTAACACACAGGTAGCTAAAAGTGATTGAGACAATTCATAGCTAAGTCATTAAACATTGTATAAGCCCCCCCAGGAAACTCTATATACCACTTCATTGCAGGACTCGTGAGGGTGCGTTGAAATAGCCTTAAATGAACTGAATCGTGATTCAATGAATTTGAAGAGCACCACAGGTGGAAAGTCGTGACGTGATCACCAGGGTCTTCACCAGTCTTACCTTTGAACTTGGGAATGTACAAAGGAATATTGGCGGGAATGACCGCCCATGACGGGTCATGAGATACCAGGTCATTAGGCAATCTTGACAAGTTAGGTAAATTCAACATCGCAAGGAAAGGGAGCCTAGGTTTAGCCATCTGATTGCATGCTCCTTGATAAGGTTGGTTCACATAGGTCTGATTGTTATAAACACCATGTCCTTGGCTAGTGGGATAGTAATCTCCTCCCATTTGACCCATATAGGGCTATATATACATATTGTAGTTTGGAGTACCTTGAGTCTAGGGTGCTATGAAGCCATAGTTAGGAGACTAATAAGCAAGCTGATACCTGAACCCATAAGGTGTATAAGTTTGTCCATAAGATGCTCCATAAGACTCTCCATAAGATGGTCCAAAAGATGGTACATACCCTGCTGACACAAAAGGAGGCACATAGCCTTGTGATACTACGGTGTGAGAAAATGCGGGACAAACATAGCTAACAATATAACTCCATCCCGAAGGACCATGTGAGTTAGGAGGAGGATGTGTCGTCAAAAATGCATTTGAAGGAACCAATGTTGAATATGATGGAACATGGGAAGGGATGTAACGTGTGCCCCCAATATTCATATTTCTAGGATCAGTTCCATGAACGGGAATACAAGTGCTAGGTTTAGGATGCATGTATGAAGGTACTTCCACCGCAGGGATGGAATGTGCAATATGACTACTACTACCAAACCTCTCTGCTTGGAAAGGAATATGGAACTTCCCCTAGGTGCAGCACCAGGGTCAACATCCGATCTGACATTGGGTGCTGAACTGGTCTCAAGAAGGTCTGGCATGCGATACCTAAATGTGCTAGTGCTAGTGGGTTCATGGTGAGTCTCATCACTCGGATTATGTGACCAATACCGGTGTTTTGCGTTTATGTAGTCTATAAATTGTGATAAATCTTCATGTGATGTCCCAGCCACAGGGGGTCCGAACCCTACCGAAGTGCCATACATTCTCAAAGGTTCAACCTCCCACAAGGGAGGTGGAAAATATAGACGCTTCGAGATCTCAGATCCCTGGTGACTCATGGTGAGATTTGTGTGTGAATCAAAGTGAGTATTATTCTGTCAGGACGGTCTGGTTATCTCTCCCAAAGGAGGATGAGATGTAGAAGGTGGAATACCTGTTAAATGATGAGAATGATGTGGTTCTACACTTGAATCCACTATGACTCAACAAAAAGAAAAATACTCAAACTAGCTACGCAAGCCTAAGCAATATAGCGTACATAGAGCACACTCCTAAGAAAATATACAACCAAAAAAAAGCAAACCAAGGGGAGGATATGTGAGCTCCTGAATGTAGTAGGTATGTCTCGCCTAGGAGAGGCTTGAGACTCCCATACACTAGAAGTGGAGGTACATAACCAATTATAGTGGCCCTCAGCTTCAACGCATAAAGTGACTATGTGTTTCGACCCCTACCTGTCCATGGCACCTATAGAATGTTAAGATTCCACATGCTAAGCTAGATTATCAGCATTCAATTTCAATTTCATAACAAAAGCATATAGACAGGATCACTAAAAGAAACAATATCACAAGATCAACACATATTTACCGTGGGAAAACCCTAATGGGAAAAACCCAACAAAAGCTTCCTCAATATAGATGATTAAAAGAGAAAATATAAAACCCCAGACTGATCCTTCTCCTCCTTGCAGCTACAACTATCTCTCTCTCTTATGTGCTACACAAGTGAGTGTGAGTGTGTAGAAGTGAGAGGAGCCTCACTTCTATTTATATTCTTCTGTTCACTTGACAATTCAATGCAACAAGTCGGCCTCACTAAAACTGATTGGGCCGACTTCTCTAGGAGGACACAAACAACTTAATACAATATTAATTAGGGTGCTAATGACCCAACTTACAATGGAGGGAATTTACTCATGACTCTTAGTAGTTCTCCTGATAGGATCATTGGGGTATAATGAAATGCAAATGATTCTCCTGATAGGAACATCGAGGATAATAAGTGAATACACTTCAAAGTTACAATAATTCAACACTCCCCCTTAACAAGAAGGGTATTCTACAACAACATCAACAACAACATCAGGAGGAGGAGAGAGATCATCTTCAACATCATCAGGGTGATACATCTATAAATCATAGGAAGCTTTTTCAACATCTTTGACATATATTCTTCATATTCAATTTCATCAGCAACAACACTTTGATCGACAACATCATCATCAACATTTTGGTCTTCAGCATCATCATCATTAATAGTACTTTGACCTTTCGATCATCATCATCGTTAGAAACAATTCTCTGAGCAATATCATCATCAAACTCCGATATTTCAACCAACAACATCATCATCATCATCATCGATACTTTGAGCAACATCATCATCATCATCATACTCTGATATTTGGATCAGTAACATCATCATCATCATCATACTCTGATATTTGGATCAGTAACATCATCATCATCATCATCAACACCTTGCAATGCACAATAGGAAGACAAAAGTATTTGGATTAATTTTGGACTTAAGTCGAGGGATGATACAATCCTACCACATTCTCGACAACCGAAGTCACCGGATACAATTACGAGATAATCACTCCCTATCACTTTAGGACTAAGTCCAAGGATGATGCAATCCTACCACATTCATGGGGACCGAAGCCTCCAGATACATTATGAACAAAATTTAAGGGGAGATGCAATCCCACCACATTCACGGGGACCGAATCCTCCAAATACATTTTGAAAAGAAGTTCAAGGATGATGCAATCCCACCACATTCACGGGGTATTAAATTGAGCACATAGATCTGTGGACAAACACACAACTCACAAGATAGATCACACAATTTACTCAGTTATTGAAGAATGAAACAATGCAAAAATGGCTTGCTACTGTGAATGATTTTCATTAATCAAAGAGTAATTAGATAATAATGACAATGAAGTACAATGGCTAAATAGCAACAAGAAATTCGAATCCACATGAGAAAATTCAAATTGATTACACTCTACTTGATTGTAGGTAACTAAGACCTTGTCTAAATCATTATCGGAGGACTCAATGGTTAACTGACCTTGTCTAAACCATAACCGGAGTTCATCGGAGTTGTAAAACAAAACTCAAGTGTTACATTCAGTGTTGACTAAGGCTAATTGACCATGGAAGGTGAGAAATGCGCTCCTCCTGCATGCAGCCATGCAAACCTAGTGCTAACTGAATGTAGAGGAGTAGAACTGAATGTAACTGACTTCTAACTTAGCTTGATTAGTCACCAACTGAACTGAACTGACCTTGATTGGTTTCATCACTCCCAGTGGCTCCTGAATTGTAGGGATTGGTCTAGGAGGCTCCTAAACTAATGCATGCAAGTGCAATCAGTGGCAGTAGGCCTCAATTAGTGTTCCACACACTTTAGTAACTGAAACATGTGCCCCAATTAGGCCAAGTGGACCCAATGGTGCTAGTGACTAAAAATAGACTGGATGGACTCCTGATTTAGACATATGACCAAATTGGAAAAGGGAGGATTAATAATCCTAATACGGGGACCAAAGCCTCAAGATAAATTTTGAATAGAAGTTCAAGGATGATGCAATCCCACCACAATCATGGGGACCGAAGCCTTCGGATACATTTTGAACATAAATTCAGGGATGATAGAATCCCACCACATTCATGAGACAGAAGCCTTCGGATACATATTGAACAAAATTTCAGGGATGATGCAATCCTTCTTCTTTCTCGGAGACATAAGTCTATGGATCACTTTAGGACATATGTCCAGGGATGATACACTCCCACTGCAACATAACTACTCCCCCTTTCGAGGAAGGTATTTTCAAACAACACCAAGCATGTCTCGAAAGTATTCAAACTTTACCCAAGACAGAGGCTTCATCAACACATCAGAATAATCAACCCATAGTTACCTACATTAGACATTAAATTAATTTTTTTTTTCTTATTACCTAGTTTCCTAGATTCCATTCTATGCTAGTTGCCTTCTACATGTCCTAGAAGTCAACACAAGCTAAAAATGAGTCATGGAGCACTTTGGAAACATATTGGAAACCCAATTTAGCATGTCTTCTTTATTCCAGATCCTCCAAAGCGCATATCTTCTTTTTTTGAAAATCTATCTGTTTTATTTCTGATTTAAGGCAAAAGGAAAAGCTAGACTAGGTGTAGTTGACTTGTTTTTTGATCACATAATCCTCCCTCATTTTATCCAAATAAAAGCATGTATGAGTTTTCTTTCCATCCCTCTTTATTTTTCCCACTTGACTTAGCGAATTCGTGAGCATCTTCATAGATTTGGAAACTGCTTTATGCACCTATGGGGGATTTGACTAGATTTGGTAAGCTTGATTTTTGACTATTTCGAATGGAATATTTATGCATTCAATTATATCATGTAATTATATATTTCATAAGCCTATTACTTCACAATTTTGGCTATTGTACACTTATTCAATATAGATTAGTGTTATGCTCCAATTTTAGTCTCCTTTGGTGTTAATTTTGCATGTTTGATTAGCAATTTTGTGAGTGTAATTGTTTTATCTCTTGGGTTCAATTTTCACATGGTATCAAAGCATTTGTAGATCTATTTCTCTCCTTACAAATTGTTATTGCAGGTTCAACATCATTGACTGGGAGCACATTCTGCTGACTGGAGGGAACAATTTCTGAGCAATGGACCAATCTCAGAAGACCATCTTGACTCCATTCAATTTATTTGAGTGGAAAGATGAGATGGAGATATTTTTGAGAGTGAAGGGTATCTACAGGGTGACTATGGAAAATGAGGTAGATCCCAATGCAGCTGTAGATAAAATTAAATGGCACAATAGGAGGGATGAGGCCGATGGTCTTTTGTGTTTGAGCATTTCAAGAGACCTCCTCTTCCATATTGATGGATTGACATCACCTAATGAAGTGTGGGAGAATCTAGAAGATATTTTTGGAAATACAGATGAGATGAGAGGACATCAAATCAAGAATGAGCTGATCTCCTTGAGTCCCAGTAGCTTTGAATCATTGCAACTCTACTTTTTTAAGTTTAAGGCCCTTGTTTTACAGTTGAAATAGTGTGGAATCAAAAAGAAGGAAGAGCAAATACTCTTAGCCATACTCTCTAAGATTGGTCTTGACTATTCAGTGTTTGTTTCGACATTCCATGCCACCAAGTTGACAGCTCGAGCCTGGAAGATGCCTAAGCTTGCAGAGTTTATGGAATCCCTCACACAGGAGCAAGATAAGTTGGTGATGATGGGCACCATCAAACCTTTCAAAGACCAAGATTTGGTTGCTGGAGATTCAAGGGTGGATTCAAAAAGTAAGAAAAAAGCTAAAAATCCACCTGAGCAAAAGAGAGACAAGTCTAAGTCTCAAGAGGAGCCCCAAGGTTCCAACAAGAACTCCCAGAAGAAGAAGAACAAAGGAGAAATGAGCAAGTGCGCATACTGCAGTAAGGGCTATCATCCTGAGAGCTCTTGTATCAAAAATCAAATTGACATGTTGACCCAACTCATGGATAATAATAACATCTCCCTTCCTGATTTCTCAAAGAAGAAGGAAGGAGGATCAAATTTAGAAGACATAGAGAGAGTACATGCCTTGGTTGCTATCACATCAAGCTCACCTAGCTTCATCATAGACTTTGGAGCTTATAGACACATGGTTTTGACAAAAGAGACATTCTCCTCTCTTGACATGTCGAAAGGGCCACCAATAGTTTTGGGAGATGACTCTCTCACTGACAGTTTGGGGAAGGGTAGGATTGATCTTGACCAACGGTAGTTTCAATAATGTCTTGTATGTTCCAGGTCTTGCCTTCAATCTCTTGTCAGTGTATTAGGTGACTCATACTGGGTCTCCAAAAAGGGTCATATTCTCCCCTTATGATGTTGAAATCATTGAGATTTCAAATGGTAATGTCATAGCAAAAGGTGTTGTTGATCACACTTCGAAGGTATACAAGTTTTCCCATTTTCTACCCTAATCAAACCCCTCTTCTATTTTGATTCATGCTAATGAATCAATCAATATTTGGAATGAAATATTTGGCCATATTAAGTACAAGTATCTTTCTGATTTGAGTGAAAAAGATATGGTCATCGGGTTACCAAAGATCATGTTTTCTAAGGGAGTCTGTCAAGGTTGTATCCTAGGAAAACACCCAGAGCACAAGTATGAGAAAGCTAGTGATGAGAGAACCTATGCACCTCTTGAGCTGATACACAATGAAAACTCTGGTCCATTCCCTCATATTTCCATGATTCAAGACAAATATGCACTGACCTTCATAGATGACTTTTCCAGGTATTGTTGGGTTCACTTCCTAAAGCATAAGTATGAAGTTTTTGACCTCTTCAAAGTCTTTAGAGACTTGGTTGAAAACTAGTATGGGAGGAAACTCAAGATCCTCAGATATGAAAATGGTGGTGAGTATGTTAATTCTGAGTTCATTCATTATTGTAAAGATGCAGGTATTCAGATGCAACATTCGATCCCTTACACACCACAACAAAATTGTGTTGTTGAGAGAAAGAACAGATCACTGAAGGAGATGGCAACCTGCATGATGGAGGCTAAGGCTTTGCCACCAAAGTTTTGGGCCGAGGCTATAAAATGTGCATACTACATATAGATTAGTGTGCCTCATAATTAGCTTAATAGTATGACTCCTTTATAATCTTGGAGTGGGCACAAGCCAGATGTGACCCATTTCAGTATTTTTGGCTCAAAGGCTTGGGATAAAATTCCAACTGAAAAGAGGAAGGATTTGCAACCCCAAATCCAAGAGTACCTATTTGTTGGGTATTCTAAATATTCAAAAGGGTACAAGATGATCAACTTGAGCACTAAAAAATATTTCATTGAAAGAAGTGTTCAGTTCCAAGAAGAGCCTTTAGTAGCAGTTGAAGTTGGAGAGTCTTCTTCACCACCAGATCCATTGATTGTAAGTGGAGAGACTAATGAGTTTGATGATTCTGATGTCTAATAATGATAATTTTATTACAGATCCTAACATTTCTACAAGACCAAAATTGCAAGACCATTCATGCATTTGGGGAACTAGCTGGAAATCCTAATGACACTAGGACTAGATCTCAATTTGAGAGTGCCCTTTGTGTGAAATATCCTCTATTTGCTAAGAAGTGCTATATGATGGTTGAATCAGATCCATAGACATATTAATATGTAGCACATGATCCAATATGGCAAACAACCATGAAAGAATAATTTAGCTCGCTCCAGAAGAACAACACTTGGGAACTGGTTGATCTTCCCTCAGGGAGGAAGCTAGTTCAATGTAAGTGGGTTTTCAAGACCAAGTTTTCTGCTGATGGTTCACCTTTGAACTATAAGGAAATATTTGTAGCCAATGGATACTCACAAGTACATGGTATTGAATACAATGAAACCTTTGCACCAGTGGCAAATATGGACTCCATAAGGCTAGCTCTAGCCATTGCAGCTTCGAAGAAGTGGGATGTACATCACATGGATGTGAAGTGTGATTTCCTAAATGGAGATATCACTGAGGAGATTTACATGAAGCAAACTGAATGGTTTGTTTTGAATCCATATTTAGTGTGCAGGTTAAAGAAATCATTGTATGAGCTGAAGCAACCCCCCAGGACTTGGTATGCCAAGATTGATGGATTTTTGCTATCATTGAGTTTTGTTCGATGCAAGTTTGATCCTAATGTATATTCGAAGCTGATTCATGGTTATTTGATGATTATTTTCTTGTATGTGGATGACTTACTGATTACAGGAAGTTCAAAGAAAGAGATTTCCTCCTTGAAGGATGCAATGAACCATGCATTTTCTATGACAGATTTGGGATTGTTGAGCCAATTCTTAGGTCTCGAAATTGCTCAATCCCAACATGGAATCAAAGTACATCAGTCCAAGTATGCTTTGGATTTGCTGAAAAAGTTCAACATGAAATATTGCAAGCCAAGAAAGACTCCTTTCCTTTCAGGAGTTAAGCTTAAAGAAGCAAGTTCTTCTCCTATGGTAAATAATACACTATATAGGTAGTTGATTGGGTGTTTGATTTATCTTACACACAATCAAACTGATATATATTATTCAGTTAGTGTGGCTTCGAGATACATGGATCAGCCTCATGAGATCCACTGGAGAGCACCCAAAAGGATCCTGAACTTTCTCCAAGGAACAAGAACTCATGGGATATTCTACAAAGCAAAATATAATCTTGATTTGATTGGGTTTACTGATAGTGATTGGGAAGGTGACAACACAGATCAAAAGTCTACATCAGGATATGTGTTCATGCTTGCAAAGGACCAATCATCTGTTCAAGCAAGAAGCAGAGTGCCATAGCACTCTCATCTATAGAAGTAGAGTATAAAGGAGTTGTAAATGCAACAAATCAATGTTTGTGGTTGCAGGGGATACTTGGAGAATGTGGCTTCGAATCAGAGTTTTCAACTATTATCTACTGTGATAATTAGAGCACCATTCTAATATGAAATGATCCAGTTTAGAGACAGTGAACCAAGCACATTGAGATCCATATGTAGTACATCAGACAGTTTGTGCATGCTGGTACCATTGATATAGTCTTCTATGCATCTTAAGAACAAGTAGCAGACATATTCACCAATTTTTTTTGTGAGAATACCTTCATCAATCTCAAATCACTGCTAGGGATTGATGATCATGCTATGAAGCATGATTGATGACAATATTTCCAAATTTTGTTTTTCCTATCCATGTTTAAGGGAGGATTTTCCCACTGGGTTTTTTCCTCTTTCCTTGGTTGTATGGACAAGCAGTATGTAAAGGGTGACTAAGACTTGTAGCTAGGACCTACAGGTTTATGATATTTATTCATAAATTCAGGCTTAGGGGGGGTGCTATAATAATCAACCCATAGTTACCTACATTAGACATTAATTTAATTATTTTTATCTTATTACCTAGTTTCCTAGATTCCATTCTGTGCTAGTTGCCTTCTAGATGTCCTAGAAGTCAACACAAGCTAAGAATGAGTCATGGAGTTCTTGAGAAACATCCTAGAAACCCAATTTATCATTTCTTCTTTATTCTAGATCCTCCAAAGCGCATATCTTCTTTTTCTGAAAAGCTGCCTGTTTTATTTCTGATTTAAGGCAAAAGAAAAAACTAGACTAGGTGTAGTTGACTTGTTTTTTTCCCACATCATCCTCCATCCATTTCTCCAAATAAAAGCATGTATGAGTTTTATTTCCATCCCTCTTTAGCTTTCCCACTTGACTTAGCAAATTCCTGAGCATCTTCATAGATTTGGAAACCGCTTTATGCACCTATGGGGGATTTGACTAGATTTGGTAAGCTTTCTTTTTGAGTATTTCGAATGGCATATTTATGCATTCGATTATATCATGTAATGAAATATTGCAGCAGCCTATTACTTGAAAAGGTTGGCTATTGTACACTTATTCAATACATATTAGTGTTATGATCCAATTTCAATCTCCTTTGGTGTTAATTTTGCATGTTTGATTAGCAATTTTGTGAGTGTAATTGTTCTATCTCTTGGATTCAATTTACACACTTTATGGATTCCTTCTGCATCATGTCTCGAATGTATAAATATCAGATTTCTATATGCTTTGATCTATCATGGAACACTGGGTTTTCTGTCATCTTTATACAACTCTAGTTATCACATAGAATCACGGTAGTATCCAACTCCAGGTTGAATAAACCTGACATTAGCTTCTGAAACCATATGAATTCACAACTAGTAGAGCAAGCTACTATATATTCTGCTGCAGGCATGATAAGAGCAACACTGGACTATTTCCTGCTAAACCATGAAATCATAGCAGACCCCAGACTATAACATTCACCAGATGTACTTCTTCTGTCTAAGACACTTCCAGCCCAATATTCATCTGTATAGCCATATAATTTGTAATCGTGGTTTCCTTCATAGTATAGACCAGATTCTTTAGTCCCTTTCATATATCTCATCACATGCTTTGTAGCTACCAAGTGAACACATCTAGGTTGAACTAGATACTAACTCAAGCTGTTCACAGCAAAGCATATGTCTGGTATGGTATTTGTTAGATACACCAACGACCCAATAATATGTCTATATTGAGATACATCCACTAGTTCTGATTATTCATCAACTAACAAATTCAGGTTGGTATCCATGGGTGTGGCCATGGATTTACATTCCAACATATCAAATATTTTCAATATTTCCACTGCATACTTTCCCTAGTTGAGAAAGATTCCTTCTGAGTTATGCCATACCTCCAGACCTAGGAAATAATAAATTAACCCAAGGTCCTTCATCTCAAATTATTCAGTGAGCTTCTTCTTGCATTCCATAATCTGTTTCCCATTCCTTGTAAGAAATAGATCATCCACATATAGTAATAGTATGATAGGTTCATCTTCTATAACCTTGTAGTAAAGGTTAGGATCATATTTAATCTTGGTAAAGTCTAAGCTCACCAAACTATCTATCCTTCCATACCAAGCTCTAGGATCTTGCTTCAGACCATACAGAGCCTTATTTAGCTTGCATACACGAGTCCACCTGTATTCATCTTCAAATACTTGTGGCTGTTCTATGTATACTTCTTCCTCAATCACACCATTTAGGAAGGTTGTTTTCACATCCATCGGGTGTAAGTCCCACTTCATCATGGATGCAAGTACCATGATAGCTGTAATCAAAGTATACTGTGCTACTGGTGCAAATGTTTCTTCATAATCAATTCCCTCTTTCTGAGAGAAACCTCTGGCCACAAATCTTTCCCTGTACTTCTCGATACTTCCGTCAGCTGCATGTTTTATCTTGTATATCCATTTGGAGGATACTACACTCTTGCCTTCTGGTTTGGGAATTATATCCCAAACATCATTCTTCATTATTGACTGGTACTCTTTCGTCATTGCTTCTACCCATTGTTTCGTCTGTACATATTCTTCATAGTTTGTAGGTTCTTGATCCACGAGATCACACATCAAAGTTACATAGTTGGAAAATGTCTTTGTCTTCTTGCTTATCCTTGTGGAGCCTTCAGAAGCTCCATATCTTTCTGCTTCTTGTATAATTTCTCTTTCCCAAGGAAGCTTTCTCTTTCATGATATTTCCATCGTAGGGGGTTCTTGAGGTTATGTCATATCATGATCTTTAGGTGCTTCATCATTAGGGAGGAATGCAGCCTCTACATTTTTGGGAGGTGTATATTCCTCATACAGTTCTTTATGTTGACATATTCTAGATCTCTTGAGAGCTTCTTCTTCATCGAATGTTACATCTCTATTGATTTCCATGTGATATAATACAAGAATGCAAATTTTGAATTCCTTGGATACTTCACAGTATCCAACAAATACCCCCTTCTTTCCGGAAGGGTCTAACTTGGTTCTTTTTTCTTTCGGTATATGAACATATACTGGACAACCAAATATCTTGAGGTGACTTACCTCAGGATTCTTTCCCATGAACATCTCTTTTGGAGTCTTGAATCCAAGAGCACTATGAGATATTCTATTCTGTACATAGACAACAATTCTTGTTGCTTTTGCCCATAGATGCATTGGAAGATCTTGATCATATATCATTGTCTTCACTGCCTCCATGATGGTTTTTTTCTTTCTCTTTGCAACACCATTTTGTTGAGGATTGTAGTGTGTAGTTAGTTCCCTCTTGATTCCAGCATCTTTGCAAAAGGATTCAAATTATTTTGAAGTATACTCTCCACCATTGTCTGATCGGAGTGTATTTATTCTCTTGTTTGAAAGATTCTATATCAAGGCTTTGAATTCCTTGAATTTCTCAAACACCTTGCTCTTTGCTTTCAAGGAGTATATCCATGTCTTTCTTGAATAGTCATCACTAAATGTAATATAATATTCAAAACCACTCAAATATGTGGAGGACATTGGACCACACACATCTGAATGAATTAGTTCCAACGTACCTTTAGTTTTTGTTTCACTCTTCGGAAATGGATTTTTGATATTCTTTCCTTTCACACATCCTTTGCAAATGCCTTCATGGTTGATCTTCAAGTTTGGTAATCCTGTCACTACTTTGTCCACATGAGGTAGTGATTTGTAATTGATGCGGGCAAGACTTCTATGCTACATTTCACTAGGGTTAGTGGACTCATGAACAAGGCCTGTTTCTAAATGTCCCTTGAGTTTATACAGGCCTCCTTCTTCTTCACCAATAAGAATTGCATATTCAATTTAATTTCCTTCGGGCCACATTACTTGGCCATCTATGAATGCAACTATGAATCCTTTCTTAGCTAGGGCTGAGAGAGAAAGTAAATTCTTCTTTAGACCTGGTACATATAAAACTTCCTTCATCTTCAAGGGATTCCCTGAATCAATCTTGTAGCTTTCTTCACCGATTCCTTTAATTGGATATTGATAGTCATCTCCTAGAGATACTTTCTGAGGAGAGTTATTTTATTCAATTTTTGACAGGGTTTTATTTTGTCCCGTCATGTGCTTTGAAGCACCACTATCAATAATCCAAAGTGTCTTCTCCAGGTGTTACAGACCTAGAGAGTGAAGAGAATAGTACATACTCTTCTGCTTCTTATTCTCTTGCTTGCTTTCTTCAAGGTCCTTCCTCTTCTTCTTATTCATCCTCATATTCATCTAGATGTGCATGATGTATTTTGTCGTTGTAGTTCCTCTTCTTGTATTCTTGTCTCTTCATGGGACAATTTATGGAAATGTGTCCTATCTTATCACAATGAAAACATTGAAAGCTGGAGTAGTCTTTATTGGAGAGACTTTCTCTTGTATTATGGAACTTTCTGGGAGGTTGAGACTCCCTGTGGTTTCCATTATTGAATTTGGGTTGAATTATTCTTCTTTTGGTATGGGTGGCTAGGGCTTGATCATCCTCCTTCAATAGAGATTCTCTATTTTCCACTCTAGTCTCCTCTTGAATACAGTCTTCCCATACCACATCAAACTTCATGCTTTCATTCCTAGCACACATCATTTGGATGAATGACTCCCAGGGTCTAGTGAGACCATTGAGATCAGTCACAACCAATTCATCTTCATCAAGTTTGTCTCCAATGGCTTCTAATTGTTCCTTGAACTGGGAGACCCTTGTGAAGTAGTCCTCTATGGATTCTCCATGATTCATCTTGGTGCTCTTCAACTGAGATCTTAGATTCATCTTTCTGTTGATGTTTCTTCCTTCATACATTATTTCTAGGGCATCATACATTTATTTTGGAGTCTTCTTGGATGACACCTGAGAGATCAAGTGATCCTTGATGGAGTCAACAATAATCCTTTGTGCCCTAATCAGATCCTTTCTGTGCTTCTCTTTAGCTTCATCCGATTCAGGTTCTGCAACTTCATCCTTGATATATTTATCAAGATCATTCTCCTTGAGAATGAGACCAATTATGTATTTACATGCTCTGTAATTCTCTATGCCTTCTAGCTTGGTGCTTGGGGCCATTTTGACAAGAGATCACAAAACATTGAAAATATGGAAAATAAGAAACTGATATTACCAGGAGATGTGCTTGAATAAGGTGAGTTGACTAGTGTGCTTGGCTTCTAGAGATCTCAAGGCTTCACCTTTCAAATATGACTTGTGAGATTCAACACTGCAGCTTCTAGCAGTTTTCTGGTTCACTGGATCTGTAGTTTTTCTGGTGCAGTGTAAAACTAGGGTTTGAATTTCTGGGATATCTTCTCCTCCAAAAACTTATATCCCAGGATTAGAATATGTGCTCTAGGAGGGTGCAACTTTCCATGCAATCAGTTCTTTAAAACTCAAAATTTCTCCCGAAACCTTAATTTCTTGTCGGGGAGAGAGAGAGGTATTTTTCACCTTGTGAAAGTTGTCCAATTCAGGTTAGCTCTAATACCATGGTAAGATTCCATATGCTAATCTAGTTTATTATCATTCAATTTAAATTTCATAATAAAAGCATATAGACAGGATCACTAAAAGAAACAGTATCACAAGATCAATACAAATTTACCCTGGGAAAACCCTAATGGGAAAAACCTAGCAAAAGCTTCCTCAATATAGATGATCAAAAGATAAAAGATAAAACCCCAGACTGATCCTTCTCCTCCTTGCAGCTACAACTATCCCTCTCTCTTATGCGCTACACAAGTGAGTGTGAGCGTGTAGAAGTGAGAGGAGCCTCACTTCTATTTATATTCTTCTATTCACTTGACAATTCACTCCAATAAGTCGGCCCCACTAAAACTGACTGGGCCAAATTCTCTAGGAGGACAAAAAAAAATTAATATACTATTAATTAGGGTGCTAATGACTCAACTTACAACGGATGGAATTTCCTCATGACTCTTAGTAGTTCTCTCGATAGGATCATCGGGGTATAATGAAATACAAATGATTCTCATGATAGGAACATCGGGGATAATAAGTGAATACACTTCAAAGTTACAATAATTCAACACATAATAACCTCTGCAAGTACCCCCTACGATACCTATGTAAGGAAACTAAGGTCACCCCAATATAACCAATGTTGAAGTAGACAGTCACAGACGGGATCGACCATATGGGCAGGGTAGCAAAGCCCAAAGCTCGAAAGCGCCAACCGGTACCTCAAAATCTCCTAGATACAAACACAATCCTAGAAATATATTCAGCGCTCATATAAAGTGACCAAGGGCTATCCCAATCACAATCATGTATGCTACCTCGTGCTTAACTCATGTGTAAGAGGAGCTTCCTGAGAAACACTAATTATACCAAGTATTTCTCTCTCTCACCTAGATAGACACCTATTTGTTGTGTTTATTAGTCTTGGAGAATTAAATCACAATGAATTTTTCCAAGACTCTAAATTCTAATCTTGTTGGTGAACCCCATAAAGAAAAATGTGTATTTAATTTTAATTAAGTGTTGATTTTAATGGTTCTGATTACTCAAAGGGAAATGGCAGTGCACCTAATGATATTATGACTCAATAGTGAAATAAATGTGCACACATAACAAACAATTCCAAGTGCAATTTTGTCGAATTAAAAACAAGGTATGCCACTACATGAGATGCAAGTTTTTCCTTCAAATGAAAATGCAATCATTCCTAAATGAAAACTTGACTATAACTTCAATAAGCAAACCTAATGCAAGTACCATACAAGTGCAAAATGCAAAAATGCATAAGCATCCAAAAGCAAAGTATTTTTGTATTTTTTGAAATAAATGAGATATAAAAGCAATAACTGACTCTACGACTTTCAAACCCTGCAACCACTCACAGAAAACATCCAAGCAAGGCACCAAGATAAAAGAGACCTAATGCACTAATCCCAAAAAAAAAAAGGAATAAATGAATGAAAAGAACAAAATCTAATTAAAAATGAATCAAAGAGGGTCTTTTGTCAGAAACATAGGCTGTATACAGACACCAAAAACACCTAAGAACACTCAACAATCATCAAAACTCACCCAAAAACACTCAATCGTCCAAATAAATCTCAAAACAGAAGCATACACAACTGTTCGTAGTAAACCTATGTACATACACGATAATTAAAGAGAAAACTGTGTGTATACGTGACTATGAAGCAAATACTCGCGTACAAGAAGAAAAAGAGGGAAAACTGATAAGCCAAGGTCAAATTACTCCTACAGGATACTACTGGGAAAACATACCTCCAGAACCGACACATAAATATAGAAATAAAGATCAATTCAAGCACATTGTATACCCAATCCCCAAAGAAAAACAACTTGGAGCCTCCCCAACAGAGTCACGAATTCTGTTATGGAGAGGAACTTTCTATGGCTCGGGGGTACCACACGAGACAGTATGAAACCATAAATCAATCCTTTCCAATATGTAAGAGTAATAATAAAATATAACACTAAGGGATGTAAAATCGTACCTAATTTTGGACGGTTGAAGTATATTCTTGTTGAGATTTTCCAATGCAATTGCACTTACAATTTTCTCTCAACAACAACAAACAAAGAAAGCATGATATATATAAATGTGTTATAGATACCCTAGCATATATAATCAATCATGTATAAGCAAGTAAATACATCCATGGATTCAATATTCATATTCACAATGCACATGTATTGGACAAGAAAAGACATTTATATTAATAAAACAGAGATACAATAGTGACAAACTCTTTCGACACTTCTACGAACTGGAGAAACCGAGTCCTCCACCAGGGACTCTGCCACTTCAATCCTCCATCTCTTGATAGCAAGCTCACAAAGTAAAGGCAAGCTTGGGAAGAACACTATGTGCTCCAAAGGGACAAAGGGATGTAGACTCAATGTTGAGCTGCAAAAAGACCACATTTTATTAATCTTTTACATACCATTTGACACCTTATTCCTATCTCATCCTTTTATAAAACCATTAATATTCACCACTTTCATCATAAATATGGGTTTATATTACCATTTTCCAAATTATTTATTTTTGAGTATTTTGAGTGAATTTGTGGTTAATTATTGAGAAAAATAACATATTTTCATTATACTTTAAAGTTGGATGAGTTTGGTGATGCTTACAGGTATATTTGAAGACTTTAAAAAGCTCAAAAGTGACCACCTAGCCTCAGATTCGAATTTCATCTTCCAGATGTGAGCTAATTTCAAGGAGAATATCATGGAAATGTGGAGAGAATATCTCATCCAATATTTGTTGGAGGATTTGAAGGGATAAGTTGAGAGAAAAGTGGATTTGTTGAGGATTTTGAGGGATAAGTTGAGAGAATAGTGGATCTGTAATTATGATTAGTTATCTTGAATTCATGTATAAATAGGAGGGCTCTCTCCTCATTTTGCTTAGAGATATCTCTAGTGGTTTGGAAGTAGAGAATAGTTTAGAGTTAGTCATAGATTGGATTCTTGATTGTTATGTAATGGAGATGATGCTTAATGCAAATCCTCTTATTCTTTGTTATGTTAATTTGAGTTTCTTTCTTATGAGTTGTTAATATAGATTTGTTTTAGTGATTTATTTCTTTTGAATTGATAGTATAGATTTGTTGTGAGCTCATATCTATAATTTCAGTCTTTCTTTATCAAGTTAATTTATGCAATTTCCCATTTTCTGTAGTTAGATTTATTTCCATACAAGTTAATTTATGCAATTTTCTGTTTTCATAAACTAGATTCAATTTCAGTTATAGAATAAGTTAGCAATACTCTTCCCTTGCATATATGTTGTCTGCACCTCACAAGTTTACGCTCTCTTCGGGTTGAAAATTAAATCGTTGTATATCTGTTATAATTTGTTTAAATTTTTGC
>LPNX010456370.1:565112-670416 GCA_001517045.1 Pseudotsuga menziesii | reverse complement strand
ATATAAACAAACACTAGTTTTAATTTTCCTATATAGTCCTTTGTTTTAGTTTTATAATGCTTGTTTTAAATTTTAGTTTTTAAAAAAATAAAATTTAAAATTGAAGTTATAAAAAGTAAAAAATATATAATAAAATTTAACCCTTTGATGGACACCTGCAATTCAAACATTAAACGTTAAACAAAATTATATATATATATATAATAATAATAATAATAATAATAAAAATAAAAATTTAGCAGATATTTCGACCTATCATTCGGTCTGCGCGTTCGACCTATCTTTCGATAATCCTGTACATTATATCTTTTGACCTATCTTTCTATCCACCTTTTCTAAACAATCTTGCAAACACATACATTTCAAAAGAAACGAGCATAAGATAATAGGGAAACTCGTGTTCTTATTTGCTGAAGCAGATAATGCCAAACACCGACTTCAATTGTGCGTTTAGACAAACACAAACTTTAACATATTTCTAAAAATAGAATCGAACTAGCAACAAGCCAAAAAGGGTTATTCAACCAGCCTGCTTCATTTCATCTCCCAGCCTACCTGGATTTAACCAGCAAACAACAAGTAGCCCGTCCGTGTTCTCCTAGCTAGGATTCTATTATCTCTCCCAGCTATCTGTTAGCAGCCACTCCATATGGATGAGATGCTCCACGTAGACCTAGAATATAGATACAAAATCCAGGGATTAGATTGCGCATTCGGGAGCAGTTCCATTGTTTACCAAATCAAGAGTGCTTGCCACATTTGACTGTGAATTTCTTGCCAGTAGTTACGGGATTGCGAATCTCCTGCCGCCGATGCACCAACATTTTGGATAACAATGGTATTATCGATAATGTGGAGAGCTCCTATAGAGTCTAATTTTGTGGGATTATACACATAAGAGAGATGTGATTTGGAATTTCGTTGAGAAGAGTAAAGGTAGCTAGCACTAGAGGCTGCACAAATTTCTCCTTTTAATAAATTCAAAAAAATTTCTTTGATGTTCTTTTCAAAAGAGTCGAGTGGTTTCCTGTAAGGTTAGAGTTTCCTCACTAGTTGGTATTAATCTCCTTGCATTCATGGCAGGTGTTCTCCTTTTTTTCAAGCATTGGTTATTCAGGAGACCCTTAAATCTTTGCAATTTTCCAGTGATATGGTAGGAGGGAAATCCCATCTAAACCGGCTAATCAAATGTGATTGTAATGATTTTCTGCCAGATTGAGCGCAACCTCTCCAATGAAATCCATGCCCCCTCTCATGTTTGTTGTGTCAATGCAAATGGTATGTTCAACTGATAGGAGTTTGCAATGAAAGGCTATGATCCTCTTTCCTTAGGTTTTATAATATCTCACATCTTATTAATCGGAAACCTCCCTCCTCTTTGTTTCCTTTCTATAGGTATGAGAATATGATTTTCCTGATTTTGTGAATTGTAGCAGAATGACAAATTTTGAGCTCCCACATGTTTATCTAAGTATGGATGAGTTTAATACACTGGCCATCGATTTTTGTGTTTAACTCATATTGTTTCACAAAATTGCTCATAGAGACAAAATGTGTGGGAGAGGGAAACCTCGACACTATTTCATACTAACGATTTCAACTAAGTAGACTGCTCATCCAATAGAATAGAGGCATTATTTTCATTTTATTTTTAATTGTAACTTAGTGTCGACAACATCTAACACTGCTTGTTGTTTCCATTATAAACTGAAATGACCTTAACTTCTGTTTGCTTCTCCTTTAATTTAACCGACTTATAATATGCTTTTCATGTTTTCGACTAGATTACTTGGAAGATCTATCTTATGTAATAATGCAATTAACCCCAAGGAAAATTCCTCTTATTTGTTTGATGGCTATGCACATCTTTCATCTGGATTGTGGGATTTCAGTCTAACCACTAGTGGATCCGGTCGATATCCCCAGCCGGTTGGCCTTGTCTTGAAGTCGGGTGTGTCACATACAGGTATAATAAAACTGTTGGTTGTAATGACTTTCACTTTGGTATCATCCTGTGTTTTGTTTTAGTAGAGACTCCTAATCTCGAACCCATCTTCCATGTCGCTTGCCACCGTGTATGTAATATCTTGGCTCCATTGTTGTCCAGCTCATGACCATTCAAGAACACGCTTACTTTGGATTCCATATCTTGATTTTTGCTGTTGTTGCGGGACCCCAAACAATATAAAATCTTTCATTGACAGAGCCCATGAGTTGGGTCTTATTGTCCTCATGGGTATTCTGTACAATCATGTTCCAAACAATGTCTTAGATGGGATTGATTCTTATTGTTTTCATTTTGAGAGCATTAAACAAAGAATGATTAGTTACAGGCTGGGTGACTATCAATGTTTCCATGACGAGGGTTTTGAACAGGCTTCAATGAAACTAGTTTCTTAACCCCAACTTAGCTGTGGTGTTTTTAATGTTGTCCACTCTGTTGCAATCCCTTCAAATACTTTTCAAATTTTTGATGAAACTGTCTCACAATTGAGGGATTGATTCTTTTATAGCCCAAACCCCACTGACCCATCTTACAAAAAACAGTGGGGCATAAAGGTAGTAGTTCTACGAATGATGGAGCATGTATTGTTGACTGATCTAGGTTTTTGATCAACAGAGTAAAAACTACCGAAAAAAAGCTATAGTCTTTTTTTGCCTCTTCCCTAGTTGGTTTATCCAGTTGGGATATGGACTAACATAAGTAAAATAATGGAAAAGCTTACCCATTAGAAAAATAGACTCCATGGGTACAATTTTCATGTTTTTTGAGCTGGTTAACTTCAAACCAACCCATTCTAAACTTCAAAATTGAACATATATTAAATACACAATCTACCTTTCATACCATTAACTTTATTTATACCATATATTGGAAGGATTTATAGTAAATTATTCTTAAATGGGTTGAAATGGCAACTAATTATGCTGCTGTCATCACTGAGGCATGGCCAAATGAAGCAAAGCGATATTGATGGCACAGATCCAAATATATTCTATCATAGATCGAGTGGTGCTAGAACCAGGGGTTAGCAAATGAACGAGAGTGCCTTTGTTTTTATGCTTTTAAAAATATCCAAGTTAATCTTCTAGAATTGCAATGCTAGTAGAAATGGAAGAGAAGAGATGAACGCCTCTACCATTATTAATAGTAATAGTTCAAAATCTACAAGATCGACTGAAGATAAAAAAAATAACTCCATAGAAATTTAAACTACTGGGCTGCAGTGTCTCCTGCTCCTGCCTTTGTCTTAGCTTCTCATGCATCCATCTTTAAATATGGCTCTCAATATGGTCCTTCTATTCCCATACTCCCTGCTTATTATGCTCGATCGCATAGGTTCTAATTACGGTGCCATTTTAAATCTCTTCATTCAAGATTTCATTGTAGATTCGATATTTAAGTGCAAGAATTTTTTCTCTCTCTCTATATATCACCATTAACATAGGAGCATGCATCTCTATATTTTGCATTCGACTTTAATTCTTGGCTTTTAAATAAATGAAAGGAAAAAAACTGTTTCCCTACTTTTTTTCAAATTTAAATACAATAGATTAAAGCCCTGAATATTTTGTTTACATCGTGCTTTAGGAATAAAATGATCCTTCTAGTTCCACTGTCATTAAATTTGAAGCTGACATGGCATATTAACATTGTAGGATGATGAAATGAGAAAGGAAGGTTCTACACCTTTGCTTAGGTGTTATCCACAACAAGTTATGAAAATGAAATCTATCTTCAAAGTTAAAAATACAAAATGTATATATTCCTCACATTTTGCATTTTATTTAGTTAGTATGTATATAAAATTTTAAATAAATGTTTTTTTTAATGAAAAACAAATTAAATAATAAAAGTCTTTCTTAATATAACTTAAACAACAAACATTTAAATTTTTGTTAAATAAAACTTAAATTTCTTTATATATATATAGTTTTTTTTAATTAGTTTATATATATCGAAAACAAAACTGAAAAATAATAATAATAAGAAAATATACTTAAAAAACATTGTGAGAGTTTTTAATAAAAATAAAAATAAAAATAAAAATACAAAGATAATAAAAGTTTATAAAATTAAAAATATATATAATAAAGTAACATGGTTTATTGTTGTTTTGAAGTTCTTTTGCAGATAAGGTTAGTTAAGAATTTATTTTTGTTTTTTCTAATTACAAAACAATCAAAATTTTTATCTAATATATAAGATTAACACTTATTAGGATAGTAATATATTTTCCAAATGTTATAAATTGTTAATTGTTATAAATTGGTATATATATATAAACAAATAAAAACAAATATAATAAATCATTTGTTTGTTTGTTTTTGTTTTCATAAGAGTTTTTGGTTCTCTTAAAACGACAAATTTTTTTATATAAAAACTATAAACATAAAAATTATAAAAATATAAAAATATTATAAAGATAGTAAAATTAATAAAATTACTACGTGTATTTAAAATCGAAAGAAGCTGCTGTCGCAGCCAAGCCTTCTTCTTAATTTTTATTTTTGCATAGTGGGAACTGACACATCTTTTGTTTGGGGGAGATAGGAATTTGTTTCAATTTTGTTATGATCTTCATATAAACCATGCCTGCTAATGATTATGCAATAACAAATTATGAGCTGCATTTCTTTCACATTAGGTGTTTATTTCAAATTTCCATAGAAATTGCTTATTTTGCACTCTTCTCTATTACAGATCATTAATATAGTATGCTTTTAGAGGGGTCGACCACTGAAAGGGTCGACCCTCTCTCCCTATTTCACAATAATTACATAAAGACGCATTATGATGTAAAAACTTTCATTTTTGCTTTTATTACAAAACAATTGGCAACGTTAGAAAAAAACACATACACATGATAATATATATATATAAAAACACATACACATGATAATATATATATATATATATATATATATATATATATATATATATATAACGCTTTAGAAATAATAATAAAAGAGTTCAAAATTAAAAATTAAAAAAAATTAAAAACTAAACATATAAATAAACAAATTATTAGGTAACAAACAAAATCATAAAATTAAAAAACTACAAATGAACTTGATCAAATTTTATGTTTGTTGCGCTAACTTTTTTTCGCAAGTCACTTAGAAACAAGTTTTAACAGGAAGCATTGCTATTTTCAGGTATAAAAGCATTTTATTTATTTTCTTTAACTTTTGATTAAGAACATAATTTCATGTATTTTCAATGCTCTCACAAGTTTGTTGCAGGAAAATGATAACCTTTTGCAGATTCAAAGACAAACGAATGGAAAGTTCCAGAATCGCATAAAATTTTCAGAAAAATGTTCCATTGAAAGCTTGAAGGAGTTGAATTTCCACTATGTATGTCATGACGTTTTGCTGCCACAAAGAATCATTTCATAAACCAATCATGCCATGTCATGATTACTTACCCTTTTTCCTTCCAAGCTTATTTGTCATCGATGTCAGAGTCTATGTTTTCACTACCTTATACATCATGACTTCCCGCATGTCTACCTTTTTGAGATGGACACATTTTTCCTCATTTTCAGTGTATCTTTTTCCTTATGAATAAAACCATTCACTTCCTTTACATGACTACATTGCTTTGTTATCCCTGCTATAAAAACTGTTTGACTATGAGATCTTTCATCTACAGTGCTACTACTCATTATGTACAACTCATGTTGACTGATGTGGGATTCCTTAAGGCCCACCTTTCAATAAGTCTTGCCCCATCGACCTCAGCACCTTATCTGGGATATAGACTAGAGTTCATTTTTAGTACCTTGAGGATTGCATGCCTTAATGGCAAGTTCTCTCACTGACAATCATGGGAATACATCAATGTCCCTTGATCGTTAGATCTTGCAAGTGGCTTGACATCAACTCATTTATTCGCACTTTGCATGATGTACTTAGATACCTTGGCACTCATTGACATTAATGATGATATTTCCTCACATTGGTTAATGACATTCATCGATGGTCAGTAATCCAATGAATTCTTTCCATGTTCAACATCGACACATTTATTCGCATGGTAAGAATTGTACCATCGGGTTTTGTAGCAGGTGAAGACTATATACTTTGCATGACTCCATCAGTAGTTTTACAGCAGCATACTTCAGCCGTATGAGAGTACCATAGTTCTACTTTCAGTTCTGATCTTTTACTTTATCCAACCAAGCAGCAGTTCAATTTCTTTCACTTCACATTCTATGATCCAACAACAGCAACCACATTCCTATTGCATAGTTCATCAACCTTTTGGGTAAGTGGAGGTATGCTGTTTTCTAATATTTAACCATGTAATTCCTTAAATGCTATAAAATGAATGAATTTGGAAAATTCCCTCACCATGTTACATTACCTTACTCATTTTCATAAACCTAATACATCTTAAGTTGGGGGGGGGGGACTATTCATTACCATTTTACATATTCATCATCTCATTTACCATTAACCAACATGTCTTTCCCAAACTATGCTATATATATTAGCATGATTCATAATATGAAGAAAATGATTTCTAATATACATTGATGGTTCATCATTTCTAATTCATGTATACTTTTAAATCTTATGTATTGCAACAAAAATACAAGTAAAAAAAGTGAATGTTGTTAACACAAGAACCAACATTTGTTATACTTATGGTTGTCACACAAGAACCAACCATAAGGAAAATTTCTGCTACTCATGCATTTCAAATCATGGAATGATTTACTGTTACATACCAACATCATGTAAAGCCCAGCTACAAAGCCGAAAGTTTTAAAGAGAATCAATGCATAGTTGCATGAGGACATGCAACCAATCAAGTTGGGGGGGAATGTTGAGCCGCAAAAAGACCACATTTTATTCATCTTTTATATACCATTTGACACCTTGTTCCTATATTATCCTTCCATAAAACCATTAATATTCATCACTTTCATAATAAATATGGGTTTATATTACCATTTTCCAAATAATTTATTTTTGAGTATTTTGAGTGAATTTGTGGTTAATTATTGAGAAAAATAACATATTTTCATTATACTTTAAAGTTGTATGAGTTTGGTGATGCTTACAGGTATATTTGAAGACTTTAGAAAGCTCAAAAGTGACCACCTAGCCTTAGATTCGAATTTCATCTTCCATATGTGAGCTAATTTCAAGGAGAAGATCATGGAAATGTGGAGAGAATATCTCATCCAATATTTGTTGGAGGATTTGAAGGGATAAGTTGAGAGAAAAGTGGATTTGTTGAGGATTTTGAGGGATAAGTTGAGAGAATAGTGGATCTGTAATTATGATTAGTTATCTTAAATTCATGTATAAATAGGAGGGATCTCTCCTCATTTTGGTTAGAGATCTCTCTGGTGGTTTGGAAGTAGAGAATAGTTTAGAGTTAGTCATAGATTGGATTCTTGATTGTTATATAATGGAGATGATGCTTAATGCACATCCTCTTATTCTCTGTTATGTTAATTTGAGTTTCTTTCTTATGAGTTGTTAATATAGATTTGTTTCAGTGATTTATTTATTATGAATTGATAGTATATATTTATCGTGAGTTCACATCTATAACTTCGGTCTTTCTTTATCAAGTTAATTTATGCAATTTCGTGTTTTTTGCAGTTAGATTTATTTCCATACAAGTTAATTTATGCAATTTCCTATTTTCAGAAACTAGATTAAATTTCAGTTATAGAATAAGTTAGAAATACTCTGCCCCTGCATATATTTTGTCTATACCTCACAAGTTTATGCTCTCTCTGGGTTGACAATTAAATCGTTGGATATCTGTTATAGTTTGTTTAAATTTTTGCACCAACACTCAAGTATAAGAAAAATGAGGCAACAATGGACTATAGTTTCCTTACTCTTCAATTTATCCTCCTTCAATGTGTTTGTGCCAAAAATTGTTCTCAGACTACGAAAGAACAAGCCAACACAATCTCAATAAACACAATTAAGTAAAATAGGTTTTTCTAGGGTTTTGGTTGTACAATTTGTAGACAAGAGGGCAGAAAATTCATAAGACCAAAGCAAACACTAAATCATGAGCATTTGAAAGACTGAGATGCATAACATATAAAATATAAACCAAACACAATAATCACAGTACTGAGTTCCACCCATAGTTAACAAGCATTTCATGCATAAAAACCTTTAACAAGAAATGAGTATACCAACTGAGTGATTAACACAAATCAGAAATGAAACCAGTTAATAGTCTAAAAAGGGCTTATAGTTGCATATATTTCATAATTCAGTCATAAAAAACACATAAGAGTTTTTACACTTAGCTCATAAACCACAGCCTGATAGCCTCCCCTTGCAATAAAAATCGAACCCTAGGTCCTTTTCTAGACTTACATTTATCTTGTTTTATTCAAAAAATAGTTATATAACTGAACAAATACCTTTAGGTCATCTCTTGAATTGTTCACTAAGACTATCATTATACAAAACTAAAATAGCTTTCACAAACTAACTAATAACTACTTTTCTTAAAGTACTTTACAAGTCTTTTGCTACCTCTGCTAAAAGAGAAATTCCTTCTAAAGCCTGGGTATTCCTTCTGGCTTTCTGGTGATTTGCTTCCATATCTTCAACTCTTCTTGTCAACTCTTCATTCTGCTGTGTCAGCTCCTGAATAGTTTGTTTTAGTTCTGTAAACTGGTTGTATGTCTGTCTTTTTCTTTTAAGAGCTTCTTTAGAAACTGAAATCAATTCCTAATAGTGACTATTTACTTCTTCCAAGTCTTCTCTCAGTCTTCTATTTGCAATCACTAATCCGTTATTGGTTTCATGCAGGTACTCAATTTGATGTTTGTATTGTTTGATACTCCTTTGCAGATTTTCATTTTCAGAATGAATGCATTTTCCTTCTAATACTGGATGCATCCCTTCTGGCATCCATGGGATTTTCAGCTTCTTAAATATTTCTTCATCTCCCTTCATATGTTCTGTCAAATTCATAGGGATTTATGAATTCTCTTTAGCTTTAGTACTGCACTGAGCTGGTTGCTTAGCAACCTCTCCTTTCTATACACCAAATCTCTTTAAATCATTTTGTTTATGTTCTAAAATCATCTTCTTTCGAATCTCCATGAATATTTCTGAGATCTTGGTTTCAGTAAACACTGGTTTATTTTCTGAAACTATTAGTTTTTTACCCTTCATAACCTTTTTATTTTGATCTTCACTGTCTTCGAACTCTTCCTGAGAAAGAAGAGTCCTCAATTACAATAATCTTCTTTTTATCTAGTCTAGGGTTTAACAGCTTCTTCATATTTAATCTGAGTTTGTTCTTTGGCCTTGTCTTGGGCCTCCAAGATGTTCCAATCTCTCGTAGCATTTTTAAAACTTTCCCTTGATGTGTAATAGAAGCTAGTTCGACCACCTTCATTTTCTTCCTTTGTGATACTGTCTCTTCTTCAAATGGGTATGTATCTCCTGTTTAGAATGAACCCTAGCTTCATCAGTGGTATGAACCCTAGCTTCATTAGATAAAGATCTTTCCTCTTCTTCAGAGAGTACTGTAATAGGTACTTGTTCCTGTTCCTTCACATCTTCATTTACAATTTGGTTCAATTCTTCAGGAGAAGCATCTTTTACAGGATCCATTTCTTTCACTTTTGAATTTGCAACTTTGTTTTCCTCAATATTGATTTGCTCTTCAATTTCAATATTTTCTTCTTCTAGATTCATAGATTTTCTAGGTTCACTATGTTCTTCATTCTTGAGTGTGACTCTCTTTTTAAGCTTTTTGACCAAATTCTGACCTTTGTTCAAATGTCTCTTCTGAGTCTGCTCTTCTTTTTCTATTTGAAAACCAGACCAAAACATGAAATATTCCCATGTCTTCTCTCTTTTATGAAGTACAGTGTTTATGACTAGTTTTATAAGCCCATGATGAAATACTGATTGTTTGGTATGATCCTGATGTTCTTTCACCTTGCTAGACATCTTCTGTAAACTTTTCAATAAGAAGAATGGGAGATTCATTTTGGATTCATGACTGAGATGTTGAAGGAATCTAAAATGATACTTAAAAACAAAAGCAAATCTCCCTTCACAAGTGATATAGATTTGTAGGATTTTGATAGGCTCTATCCACTCTGGTTTAAATTTTTGATTAGGTACTCCCTTTCCCCAATCTGCTACTACATATGGAAGTAGATATCTCTGAGCATCAAAAGTGAAAGGCACTTTTTTAAACCAGTATTCACCCTCATCTAAAATCCATGTAGCTTCTGATAATAATTCCCTGGTCAGTTTAAACTTCAAAGTATCAAAAGACACCATATCCTTTTCCAAACATTGAGCGAATTTATAAGAGACTTCTGAGTGATAACCTTCAATTTTTTCAAAAAACACTAACCACCTTGCCTCTGAAAACAATTTTGCACAATCTGGAAAAGTTTGAACCCAACTCATGTCTGAAGGTTCTGCTCTATTAGTCTTACCACTTCTTTTCATTTTGAACAATTGTCAAATAGCTTCTGTCAATAAAACAAACTCTGAACCTATTCAAGTCTTGACAAACTGACAGACAATACTCTATTGAGAAACCTAAAACCCCAAACTGAACTCTCTCGTTTAAACTGATAAATGCTTTAATTCCATTGACAGAGAATTCGTTATTTAGTATGAATTAGATTTATAAACTAATAATCTTCATTCAGTTCTGTCATTATTCCTCTGCTTAGAAAAAACCCAAATTCATGAACTTTGGTAATGATTCGCAGCCTACATGTCAAAGTGATGAATCCAGGTGATGGAATCGCATTTTCTTGATTGTCAGGTGTCCAATTGCACTCCTCAATCTTCTCTGACCACTTTGATAACTCCAAACGATCGTTCCTCAAAGCCCTAGTTTTGCGCCCTGTTTCAAAATTTGATTACACACTACTGATTCTTCGCCACGAACTTCATCTGCTCTTCGTGCACTTCATGGGATATGAAATTCAAGGCGAATTTGTCTAATCATGTTTGATCATTATTATTCCATCACTCTGCAATTGACCACCGCAACTCACCCTCATGATGATTTGCTTGAAGTATCAACACCTGTAATAATGATCATTCTAGAGGAAACACGTATCAAATCCATCAAGTAGGCATGAATGACCTCTCATGTGTGAGAGTTTTAAAAAATTTGACCCAAAAATGATGATTTTTGAACCGTGCGACTTTCTTGTAGCACATATGTGCAATTTTTTCAGGCTTGCGCTACAAGAAAGTTTGCTTTAATGATTTTCAAAATATAACTCATGATAATGGTTTAACCTTGGTTAAATAACCTTTATCAAGACTTTATGCTATTTTTTAAGACCTTTTAATTCATATAAACCTTCTATAATCCCTCTAACTATGAATTCTAATAAATCAAACCAAAATTTGAAAAATAAAACTAAGAAATCATATAAACATGAAAATTAAAGGAAAAAGATTCAAACTATCCTAAGAAACAATTTTTTTTATGAGAAATGAACAAAACCAAGTTTCAAAACATAAACAAATGTATTAAAAAATGGAAAACAAAAAGAGGCTCTAACATAATGTATCCAAGAGCTCAATATATAGCACTCCAAAGAGGTAATGGAGGGTTGAGTCCAAGTGTTGTAAAGCCATTTGGAAGGCCAAAAGTCAAGATATTTGGAATCATATGAGGAAAAATCCAAAAATATTTTTCTTTATGCACACATCCCGATGTACGTGGGTTTGAGGTCAAAAGCTGCATATACACGTGGATATGGCTTTAAAAATCACGTATATATATAAACATGTGATTTTTGGGGAAAATATTGGGACATCAAAGTATAATATAAGTCCATGGGGTCCAAAGAGTCTGTAGAGGGACATGGAAGGCCATAAATATGTGATCAACCAGATGTGTTAAAATCAACTATAACATTTCATACAATCCGTGTGGTATAAAAAACCTGTTGAGCACAACACTTTCATCTACATTTATTAAAAATCAACATGTATATTTCAAGCTCCAATAATGTCATGCTTTTAATTTTACATAAAAAATATAGAGTAAATGATTGTGAAAATAACCACAATGATCATGAATTTACTTACCAATTTCAACTTGAACACCATTAATATATGATGCACGTTCTTCATCCCATAATTGTGGCCCACCTTCAAAATATTTACCAAGGAATTCATGTATGAAGAAAATTATTCATTCAATACATACTCTTCATCTATGCAACCCTTTGGATGTTCCTTTTGTTAGAAATATGTTTTTAGAGTTTTCATTTTCCTCTTAAATAAAATCATCCACCTCATTGATATGACACCCGCCAATTTAGTGTCATCAACCAAGTGTATAAGTAAATGGCCTTGTAGGCCATGCATGAAACTTGTAAGGATATCCTTCTCACATACAAGTTTTGCAATTCCCTTCGTCCATCTCATCACTTCATCATATTCATGGATCTCTTTAGGCCATCCACCTAATATAATAATATTAACTTAGTACGGAACCTTTAGTCACAATTAAAATGCAATATAATATGTCTATGTCTCTCACATATGAACATTTCATACCACATACCATGCAAATGCTGACAATCGACTTATGGAATTCCTAAATTCAATGGTAATACATGGTCACCCCTAATTTCCAATGGATTGATATGCTATCAAACAAATTTATCGAATCCCATTAGTAATTTTTTTCACATAATATAATACCAAAATCTATTTAGTAGTTAAATGATAACAATAAGAGCTAAATGACGATAATACCTTCACAAAATTATGGAAATCATTTGTTTAAATGCCATGATATGTCCACCAACTGCAAAATTTTTACTCAATGATGACTGATAGCCATTAGGTGTCCTTATTAAATGGATGGCATTTTTTAGTTGGTATAGCTATTTCTTGTTCAAAATCTATGGATCTTCTACATATGTTTCATTTTCCTTGTTTGGCCACAAATGTATTCTAACAAATTTGATACACAAAAGAGAAATATCTCGCCTTGACGACAAGGTGTACTTATCTTTCCTGTTATATGTCAAAATATAGAATCTAGGACATTTTTGAAGATGTGCATCGGATCTAATAGATTAGATATTAATAGATCCTTCTAGTAAGGGAGATTAAAAAATTTGGATTTCCTTTTCATTCCTTGTGGCATATCAACTACCACTTGTTATGGTTCTTCAATTGAAGCACCCCAATAAAAAAACTCCTCCCAATATTTCAATTCAACATATTCATACTTCTTAAGCTAATCACCTAGACCCATAACATTGGGAGAGCTTCTATTTCATTTTTTCCATCAAATTGATTCTTGAGATTATTTCTGAACTTATGATATGTTGGTAGAAAAACCATGTTATTTACGTAAATAATTTTATGTATATATTTAGACTACTTCCCCTTATTGTTTAGTTCATTTTGGACATGAAAATATCCCCTTTGTTTGAATCCTTTCAATTCAATAAGTAATGTTATTAACAAAAAATTATAGTATAATAGCTTTATGAAAATTGAGAAAAAAAATAAAGTATGAAGTGTAAATATGTAAATAATTTTTCTTACCTGAATAAACACAAAGTCTTGGAAAATCTTGAATAGTCCAACATAGTACACCATAAAACATGAAGGGCCTATTTGATGGAGGATGTGATGTTCCATACATTCTTATTTCTTTCCATAAGAATTGCATCTCATAAATAAAATGCGCAATATAAACATCCATTTTTTATTTATTATTTTCCTGGAACAATGAGAGTCAACATAAGGTGCTCCTTTATATTACTCGTCCATGGGGGAATATTGTATACTATCAATTCGACTGGAAAAACATTTTAATTTGAGATTAGTAAAGATAAAGGACACACTCCAGCCATTTCAAGACCAAACCTAATACTACGGGGTTCATCTTTGAATTTTCCTGGTCGTTTTTCCTCTATGTGTTTAATTTCTTTGGAGTCTCTTGGAATCCATATGAATCCAAATTTACTCATGTACTTTTCATGGCAGTCCATCAATTGTGCAAGTGACTTGTACCAAAACATTCGTTTAAGTCTAGGTATAATTGGCGTGTGTCGTAAAACCTTATTTGGAATTATAGGACCTTGTATATCTCTACGATATCTCTTCTCTTTGCATACAGGGAATTCTACCTTGTTTCAATATTCATATCTATATGAAATGAAATAATTTTTGCATGCATGAATTTGCTTATAATCAATCCCCAACTCAACCAACAATTGACATGCTTATCTACAAGTTAATTGCAACATATTCTCTTCAGGGAATATTTTAATTTTATGTGCCTTGTAAGATTCTCATACATTAAATTAATTAAATATTTGACTTATGATGAATATGTATGTCATTTTATACTAGAATTGTTTATATACATTATATCTTTTGAAAATCCAATTAAATAAATATAAATGAAGTTGATAATTATTTAAGAATTAGGTACACCAATTGAAAATGAAAATTGAGAAATGGAATTCAACTCACTTCAGTAGGGCAGTGAAGTCTTTTCCTAACCAACCAAATTATAACTTTATTTCTAATAATATCAATGTACATGCAAGTTTTGATGTTCTAATTGCACTTTATTTTAACACGGGTTTCTTTGTTGCTTTCTTGATTGAGTCATAAAGGTTATTATTACCAATATTACGTTGGTGTTAATTTAACCCTCTTTCATCATTACTATGAACCATAGGATCATTATCCTCATCATTGTTCCCATCCCCAAATAGACATATGATCATTTCATTGAATGCTTCTTCATGCACTACATTTTCACCATCATCTTCATCATGAAATCTAGGTGGCGTGTCATCAACGTATCCTAATCTCGTCAATTCTTTGAATTTCTCACATGGTGGTGTTATCTTCAATATTTCTGTTTTCACCCTAGTATGGTTTAAAGGATGGTTTGGATCATCCAATCCAAATATTAATAAGCTAGTTGGATATTGATTATTAGCAGGTGTATCATCAATACCTTCTACGTATCAATAAATGTAAGAATTATTTAATGATAGCCAATAATTGGATAAAACATTTTAACCATTTCAAAGAAATATAAACAATACTTAACAAAACTATGTGTTTGTGTGTGTGTGTCTTGAATAATGGAACATATTCTAGAGTACATACTTTAAAACACTAAATTAAAAAAAATGGTAGCATAGTTTAAAAAACAAGCCACAATCATTTATTATTCTTTGGTTTTATTCCCTTAGGAACATATTTAGGGAAGGCCTTGTTCTTCTATTCTCTTTCGTGCAGAAGTGCATTTTACAAATAGATTATTAACCAATAACTCATCCCCAATATTAAGTTCCATAATAGCCTCAACCATTATCAACCTATCAACATGTCTTTGCATATATCCATCTTTATCATTTATAACATTAACAAATTGACAATTTGGTCTTACAGTAGGGTCCCTTGCCTTAATAATATTTATAAATCCTGCAATATTTTTATGTGTGTATGCACAACTATATATAAGATGACATTTATTCATTTATTTTCCACTTTCCAACTAGAGACGATGTGTATACATATTTAAATTTAGACCATATGCTAACAAGATATGCTTATATTCTGCTAGCATCCGCCATTCACCATTGTAATATGATGGACCATAATATGGAATTAATATCCTAGTTATTTTTTGTGAAGTGTTTCTATGTTTTGATCCCACGTGGACATTTTGGACAATAAAGAGGCCCAGATTCGCTCCATGAATATTGGAGGGCCGTATCATGTAGTTGTATCCCCAAAATCGAAACACCTCATATGTTCTAGGTAGTTGTTGATCATCGGGACAAGCATAGTATAGGCGATGATCGAATGTGTCTTTGTAAATTGATCTCAAATTCTTGGGAAATTCATCATGTCTACCACATTCATTCTCATAGTATATGTAGTCCACCTTCCGCTTGTCTTTAATTAAATTATGCATCTTTAAACTAGTTCTTGTTCTATTACTTGTTTTAATCACTTCCTCATATTTTGAGTTGGTATATGTGCACATATTTTCGTTATATATATCATATAATAAATGCTCATATCCCTCTAGGATAGAAGTTGATGATCCATGATAATTTAAACCATAAAATTTCTCCTGCAAGTAATCATTATGTAAAATTTTAATTATTTAAATAATATGAAATTGTGAATAAAATATGTATACGTATTCATTATATAAAATTTGAAAATTTCTTACCACAATTCTTATTGGATTTGAATTAATTCTAGGAGGAATACTACCCATTGAAAAGTCATCATTTATGTAATGTATTTGTACAATTCATTGTTTTAATTCTTTCTTTCCACAACATACATAACATCCACATAAAATAATTTTATTCACCCCGTGTAGTATAGTTAGGACCAACCTCTTATTTAGTGCATTCATTTCATGTTTTATTTACATGATGCATTGTCATATCCTCTTCCACCCATTGTCATGTATGTAATTTAATAGTTCTAGGTCCACATCCACGTACATATTTTTGCCTTTTTCTAATAGAATTCTCAAGATCTACATTTTCTCCAAATTCCACCTAAAATAATCAACAACATGCATTAATTTTTTCCAAGATTGGATAATACACTATAAAATGTACTTATATTGTTAAAAAGAAGGATGTAGCACTAAATTTAATCCGGTCAAACATTTATAAGCTAATTCAAAATTTGTGTACATGATGTCCCACAATGTGTTATTTCCTCATTTGAAATAACATGTTTTGTGTCCATGGGCTCCTCTGGCTCCTATAATACACAACAACGATAATAATTTTTAGTATGCCAATTAAATCATTCCAAAGAAGAATCCATCCAAAGCAAAAATTCACTTTAGGAATATATTCATCATAGTATTTAAAATTGAAACTAATTATAACCATTCATGTTCATTTTCAACCAATAAGTTTGACCTCTAATGCCTCAAGGCACTAATTTTCTTCATGCATTACATTTTCATAACTTGCACATTCTAGACTTTATTTCCTCTATGTTGTAGGATTTTTGAATTCTTTAAGACCTTCCTCCTTTGATTGAGGTTTCTTTGTCTTCTTACCTTTGTTGTATCTACATATTTTTTTTCCATATTCTCTTCCACCCACATTCCTCTATGTGATTTAATAGTTCTAGGTCCACGTCCATTGTCCATGGCCTCCTATGGATCCTACAATACACAACAATGATAATAATTTTTAGTACACCAATTATACAATTGCATGGTTTTTAAATCAATTCATTATAATAGGAAACCTACATAAACACAATAAACACCATCAAAAATAAAATACATGGTAAGATAATGACCATATTTTACCTATTTAGTCACTAAAGATAATAGTAATTTGGATGAAAATACCTCTCATGCCATAATTTACTCAATTGAAAAGTGTGAGATAGTAAAACATTATAAGGGGAATCCAACACAAAATGTTAAAAGGATTACAATATTGCACTATGATTTTCCTTCCTTATGGAAATGAACTTGTATTGATTTTCCCTGGGATTTCTTTTCTATGGGTCGAAAAGTAGCTAGGGTTTCACATTCAGTTTAAGTTGATTAGATTTGAAATGTTTATTTGGAATGAGGAATTTTTTTTTTCTTGATTGTGTGTAGATCAAAGAATGGTTCTTGGTGTTGGGGTTAAGGTATATAAAGTTACTCAAAGTTTGAGGAAAAACATCAAGAAAGAGGCATAAATATTCAACTTCTTCACATTTAATTTGGAATGAAAGGGAAAGTAAATATTCCGTTCTTATATCAACTTTTTTTAGGAACTTACTTGTTTGACTAAGGTCTTTTGATTCTTTACCTTCCATTACTCCGTCTCCTTTACTAAGTTTTTTCTCAATTTTTTGTTGGATCTAGGATGTGCTAGCATCACCTATTGGAAGAAACACAATATAAGGAATGGGGTTTTTTAATTTATGATTCTAGTCACATTGATATTGTAGGTTCTTGATATACATTATTGATTCATTCAATAGGATGGTGATTTCAATAGTAACAGACTAGAATGCCTCAAAAGATTCCATATTTTATTGTAGTAATTTCTTTACAACAGTGAGGACAATAATCTTCAACCAACTTATTATTTTAAAAAAAATTTATTGCATTGGTGGGAATTTTGAATTAATGAATTTGATTTAGAGCCATGGTTGTCTCTTTATTTTCCTTGTGAATTAAGAAAAGAAGATCACTAGAGTAAGTAGACCCAATGTATTTAAGGTATAACATGTTACCAATGATTTTTCCCATATGTATATTATTAATACGTATAAATTCTGAGGTCTTGAACTTAATTTGTTATTTTTTATAGTCTTGGCACTCCATTTCAAAATATGGATTTTATACCAAAGGCTCAAGAGTAGATATTGTATGCTGACTAGTTATACCATCATAAATTGGTATGAGCCTATGTTTGGTGATGTGATCCACAATTTGTACAGAATACAAAGATTTTTTTCTAGCTCTTATACTCTCTCTTTATTCCCTAGATATTTTGGTGGATCAATTGATTCAAGAGATTTCACAATATCAAGAAAGGAGGGTATATTCCTAGAAGTCTATGAGAACTTGCACCATGCATTATAGAATTACTCCTAGTAAGGATAGGGAAATTGGGTTAGAATATTTAGAGGATGAGGGGCTAGATACATTATAGTCTAGGCATAAGGGAGAGGTCGATAGCCTTTTTTCTATACTATCACGTGGACTAGGAGGATGAAGACTTCCTAAAGCACCTTGCATAATTTACATTGGATGGTTATATTCAAGTTGTGAAGATGCAAATTATCTTCAATGCATTGAGTAGTAGTAATGGTCACAAGTGCATAATTTACCACACTACCAAACCCTTATGAAGGAATTATTATGGAATGTAACATGGTAGTGGAACCATTAGAAAATGCATGGCACTAAAGGATGTAAGGTTTGATTTCTAACATTGATATTATTTGTTTGTAATTAGTTAAAATTATAGGTTATGGGGTTATAATGACTCTGAACTTTATTTGGTGAAATGCATTTGATTTTAGTTATGATCGTGTAGAGGTTAGTCATAGGGTGGAAATGCTAAGCTTTCTATATATTGCAGTAGTTGTAATTAGCTATAGCTTTGACATTATAGAAAGGTTATTTTGGACATTCATAATTTTGGATAGAAAAAGACTAGTTGTTGTTAAATTTTATGCATCAAATGACACTATAGAAAGGAATATTTCTGGAGGTAAATGGGTGATAACTTAATTGATATGCATTGCATCATTTGTGGCAATTATAAAGTGGGGATGTTTCATGTTAGGATTCATAACGAGGATAACATTAATTGGAATGGCCTTAAGGCCAAATTGGGTCTTTCGATACCAACATATCTATGAAAATTGAGTCATATGCTCTTTAACGTTGTTGGATTAATTTTCACAAAATATTTAAGAGATTTTAAAAAGGATATATAGAGAAACATTGTTAATTAGATAACAACACCTCTTTTTCCTCTTATCAAACTTGGTGACTAGTGTAGGTAATTATATAGGAGAATTGTCTCCTCTCTTTTGTGGGGTACCAATAAAATGGCCATTGAATTTTATTTATTTATTGTTTTCTGAATTCCCACATAAAATAGCCAATTTATATTAATGCTATTTTGAATATATGGAACCATCTACCCATACCCAAAGACTCTAAATATATGATTACTCAGTGTGGAAATCTATTTACATTCTTCCTTGGGGCATATGGAAAACAAATTACATTTATTTCATGATGAATATGTCACAAGGTTTTTAAATAAGCATTGTATGAACTTAGTTAAAGGCTATAGTTTACACTATATGATGAAAATTCCCAATATTGAACTACCGAGATCACACACTTTGTTAGAGTGATGAATTTAGGATTCCTAAGGACCCTAAATTTGTGCCTAATTGAATTGGATAAAGTCTGGATATAGGTAGACCAATTAGTTTTCCAAATTTATGGCTACTAACAAAGCCTTTAAAAATATAGAAACCATTGATTTTATCAAGGTATATCACAAAGGTATAAGAGATTGAAAAATATTTTTTTCCTAATTACATGATTATATTCTAATATAAAGGCCTCATTGATGAAAAGAAGGTGTCCATGTAGAAATGCATGTATGTTATTTCTTTTCAAATATCATTAAAGTATGAGAGGTTGTGTGATATAGATTCGACACTTGATGAGTTGAAAATGACCTTAATGGAGATGTTTGAAGATGTATCACCGAGTTTAGATGGATTTCCATGTGAATTGATAATGCCATGAAGGATTTGTTGGGTCTATATTGATTTAAGTTTATAAGAACTGCAAAACCAATATTTGGGAGATCATATCAACAAATGCTTGATTATATTCATCCAAAAGTCTCGTGATGCTAAATTGAAAAAAGATAAAGGATTTTCTCCTTCCTTAATGTATCTTACAAGATCTTAGATAAGTCCATGTCCATGAGGAATAAATACTTTCTTTAAATAGTTACAAGGATTTAGCTTACAAGGCTCATTCATGGTCACATTATCCTAGACAATGCCATTAGTGTATGTAAGAATGGAGTGGGTGAAGTTTCATATGACTAGATGTAATGTTAATCAAGTTTTACTTTGAATAGGCATACGATATATTTGAGCGGAATTTTATCATGACCATGATTAAGGATTTGACATTTCGCAAATTCTTTATAGTGTTCTGGAAGATATTTTCTTAAGGACCTTGGCTTGACTATCCATGAATCAAGTACAATCTAAACAAAAAAATATTCTTAGGTCAATAAAACATAGATGTCCTATTGCCTCATATTTATATCTAAACTTTATCGGATCCCTTAAGTGTCATTTCCATAATAGAAGGTATCAATGATTGATCAAAGGGAATTTTAATTTGTATGACTATGAAATATAGATAATAGCCACTTTAATGACAATTATTTCATAGACATACTAGAAGACAAACTCTTAATCAAAATACATTGGACTACATGTAAATATTTTACAAGGCCTTAGGATCCAAAATTTTGAAGAAGAGAATCCAAACAAAATTTTAAAATACCTTGAAACAAAGGAATCCAATGCATATTCAACCAACTTTTTGATGTTGTAGGACTCCAAGTTGAAGTGTTGAATTTTACAAATAGTGCATTGCTAATGTACACAATTTCTTTCTTGAGGAGAGCTATAGATTCCACCAATGGGTGGTGTGTCTCCTTAGACTTTGTTTATAAAGTTATTATTCCATCCATTTCTATTATGATTCAATTTCTTAGAAACATATATATTGATACATTGAAATCCACAACAAATTGCAAAAGTGGATAAGAAGGGGTGTGGGAACTCCAAATTCAATTGTAATGTGAATAGTTAATGAAAAAAACCTATCAAAATCCCTAACTTTTACGCTCCCCAGAAAATTATAATAGACACATCCCACACCACTTTGAATTGACATAACCTGACACAAAAATGGGTGCATTTTCACTGAGTTTGGAGTCCCAAATTAAGTACATTTAGATGGACTTAATTTGGCACTAAGGCTAGGACTATATAGCACCAAATTTAGCATTGAATTTGTTTTATTAAAAAAAAGTCCTACGATTCCTTAGTTTGTTCCCCAAACAAAAGGCATATCCCAACCCTTTTTGTCCCATTTGCGAATAGGAAACAATTGGGAGACTGAAAAATAACTAAGAAACTTACCTTCAACGCCCTGCATTGGTCGATTTTCTTATCCCTCCTCAATTGATCCTCTCACCCTGGCTCCACTAAAGGAATTTTCCCTTAATTCCTCCATCGATTCTCTATCCCTTCCTCCAATTCAGTATGGAATTTTACCTACCTAGAATTGGTGAAGGTATTCTCCCTAACTCCACCCAAAAAATCACCCTTCCACCAAGCAATTTTTCCTTCCTTACCACTCAATTTGCCCTTCCACTAAGCATTTTTCCGTGTCTCCACCAAAGGGATTTGCCCTCCCACCAATCAATTCAGCCTTCCAGAAATAAATTCACCCTTATAGAAAGCAAATTACCCTTCCACCAAGAAAATTTCCCTTCCTTACTACTCAATTCTTCGTTCCACCAAGCAACTTTCCCTATATCCACCAAAGGAATTCTCCCTTCCACCAAGCAATTTTCCTTTCCATCAAGAAATGCGACCTTCCAACAACCAATATGCCCTACCTCCACTAAATCAATTTCCTCCACAAGGAAAACACAGGAAGAGGAATCAAATATAAGCCGAAGAAGAAGTTATGTCAAGGAAAGGATAAGGTACTTATAGTAGACAAAATTAGATATACCATTGTGATTTTATAGGTTTTTTAATCATTAGAAATATGTATTTTAGGTTTTAGGTTTAAGTTTTTAATTCTAATTTTTAAAATTTTTTATATATATGTAACTCGTTACAAAACCTTGTTTTTTAATTTATAGGGAGATTATATCGATTTAGAGAAAGCTTCCTTGGAATCAATATTGGGGCTGGAGGCAATAAACAAAATCGATGATGTTGACCCAACCACTAATGGATTGAGCAAAAAATACAGAAGACACAAAGAATAAAAAAATAACTAACCATAACATCAAAGAATCAAGATCAGGGTATCGATACTTCCAATGTATTTTCCACTCCTCAACACAAAATTCATCTTCCACATGGCCATATTATGGATCATGTATCAATACACGCGGTACAAAAATAGAATATGATGTGTTTTGGTGGAAATCTAGAGATCGGAAGCAGGAAAAGTATTTTTCAATAGGTTGAATGAATCCTTCCTTCAATGGTTTAGATATCATCTCCATATCCCGTTATCCAAGATTCCTATGGAATGAAAATAACTAGTCATTCACGACATGGAAGTTGAATTCGGTGTAGGTTGGTATGTTAAGAAGGCCAAACTACAAATGTAAAATAATTGCAAGAGATTTATATTCAACCAAATGAAAAATATCAAAAAACTTATAATTGATCAAAGGCTCAAAAAAAGGCCAATGGACTTACCTTTAAGGTATGGAAATAATTAGTCAAATCATATGATAAGTTGGATGCTCTAAGAAAGGTTGGAATTTTGTGCATAACATTATCTCAATTTTCTTAATAATTTTTGATAATTTATATGTGCATAATTAAATTCAATTAGGTATTTAATTTTGTGCATAACATTATTTCAAATTTCTTAATAAATTTTGATAAAATATTTGTGCATAATTAAATTCAATTAGTTTATGTTTCAGGATAAGACCTCAAAGGTGAAGTTATCAAAGAGAAGTGCCACTCATCGTAGTGGCCAAAAAGGGTTGAAGGAATTGATTTTCATGTTTATACGTATATTTAATATGGGAAATTATCTTTGTCAATTTTCGAGAAAAAAAAAATCATTCAATCTTTATTTTTCCATGTACCACGTTTTGACAGGAGGAGAAATATGGTTTCCATCCAACTCACCTTGACAAAGAAATGTTTCAAAACAAAAGATTGACATATTTTGTTATATGGATGGAGAATGAGGTGATACTCTTCCATATACTATTTTTTTTATGTCTCATGATAATTAGACTTATGCTTACAATCAAAGTTAAATAAATTAGACTTCCTAAGTTCCTAATAGTTATCAATATAAATTTATATCCACGTTCTTAGAAATGTTTGTTATTGAAAGATTCAAACCTATTTCAACCAAGGTACTTGTTGGATTACAATCTATCATTCTTATATTTTTTTAAGCAAATATTTTACATTCTTAACATGTGAGATGAAAATGCTTTATTTATTTTTCCATACATCCCAAAAAGACAATAATGCAAAGTCCCAAATCTGTCATTTGAAATGTGTTTTTCAAAACTTATTTTACTCAAGTTAGTGTATTTCTTCTCTTAATGGAAACTACTCTACATAAATGATAAGAATAATAAGTTACAACACCCTTGCAAGTTTTCTTAATGTGTATGTTATGATAGGAAACATTCCTTTGAAAACCACTTGCTTTCAAATGTTCATCAATCTTCATATACCAATTTATATATGCCCACTTCACAAACCATAAAGTAATTTCATCACACCACACACTAAATACTTTTTCCTCCCTCAAATCCTTTTGACTAAGCCAATTGTCATATACATATCTTATCCAAGGTCACATTTATCTAAAGGATGTTACAACCAAATTGTTTTACCAAATCCAACACCAGTTTTATTGGTAATATTTTTGTAGTAGGGACAACAATTTTTGCAAAATCCACCCCTTCTTGTTGCACATAATATTTTTCCACCCGTGTTCTTTTGTATTCATGTATGAAACCAGATGATTTATATATTTTTTTAAGACCCACTTGTAGTGAATTGACTTCTTTCCTTAAAAAAAACTCAACAAACCTTCATTTTTTATTTTTTTACAAGGATTTTCAAATTCAATATTAATGGCATTACTCCATTACTACTTTTGACTTCTAGAGCCAAACCAAATTTAGGGGAGAATTTACCAAATCACTTTAAGAGAAAAATTAACAAAATATACCTACTTTTTCCATGGATTTGTTGGAATTATATGTGTTCTTCTATGTTTTAGAGACTCGACTTCATCCTCTTATTGGATCTATTCTAGCACTTATTTAATTCTCTTCCAATAGGTGACCACTGACATTTTTTCTTTGGAAATAACAACCAAAAAATTCATTAAAATTTGCATACCATTGATTCCATTGTCATTACAGGCAATGTTTTTTCTATGTAGTTACAAGTTCATCATATACCACATCCTAACTAACAAAAATCTTCTCAACAAGGTCATAACTTGGTAATCCTTCTATGACTAATTGTAAATAGTAAATATACATGTTTTACCTTTATTATCATGCATTATTCTTCTCTTATGGAATTTACAGAAACAATGTATTGCTAAAAATTTCAAACATTAAATGCTAGGCCTCTTATCTTAACATCCCTCATTTGGAGTTTCCCTTTGCAATGCTTTGTGAATAAGCTATTTAACACATACACTTCAATATCCATAATTGTTGCCCCAATAATGTTAGGAAAAATCCTAACTCCCAACAAGCACAAATCCATCTAACCTATTGTGTGATTCTCTCTCTTATACCCCATATGTGGTAGATAGTGGGTTTGATGATATTTATTCTAGTAAGCATGTGTGATTGTATTATATTTTTACTTTAACATTATATATGACTTAGTATCCAGATGGATCTGTTATCAAATTTTGATCACTCTACTCACAATTGTGTACCCTATATATAATAATACAAATAAGTATACAGCATGTGTACAATTCTGAAAAATATTCTCATATTTGCATACTTTCTTCCCTATTAATTATTGTGTGTGAGTATATCCTTGCATTGTTGGTATTATGCTTATATCAATTGGTAGCCAAGCGTTAATATTAGGGATTTACCAACACCTTAGCCATTCCAATCTTCTTTAGGCTTTTTCGATATTTCACCCTATATCCTTGTAATTTGTTCATTTTTTCTTGTATTCACACATCACTCTTTCGATTGTAAAACATTATTTATTCCCACATATCCCAAGTTCCATGATTCCTATTAAAAGCTCCAATGAATCAAACCATAACAATTATAGGACAAATAAATGCAGGGGAAGCAATGCCTACTACGGAAACCCTTGTTTCTCAACTACAGTATGAGACAAAAAAAAAAAACATTTCTATGGTAAATGATGCATGGTTTTATGAATGCATTCCAACCACTTATAACAACTTATCAACAATTCCATAAACAACTAAAACTTAAACATATTATTAACCAAGTGTTAGGATATTTAGACACTTAGGAGTTAGTTAAGACTGACTTGTTTTATTATATCTGTTAGGAAAAGTGTTTTTCTTTGGTATGCATTAGTATGAATTTGTAAATATCTTATATAATGGTCACGATATGTTCTAGACATAGAGTGATATGACGTTTCATATTCTCTTAGATCATAACTACCTTGGATTCGTGGCTTAACAGCCGATTGGTCCATGATATATATTTAAAGAGCATGGAGGCTCATTGGCTAGTTGATCAATTATGCGAATTTCATTTGTAACTTTCTTTCCGATTTTCATAATAAACTTCCTCAAGTAGCTATTTGGTTTGGGTCATCGAGTGTTTCTCTTTCAAGGGTTTAAACCACGTGAAAACATCGTTGTGTTGAGCTATGATATATTTGTGTGAGCATATGCTCTAGGTGTTTGGTATTTTTGAAATATTATGTATACTCGAACATGGTATCAGAGCATTGATGAAGAGTCACTTCCATTGATGATCTATATCTTGAACTAATGTTGTCGAAGTTTTAAAAGGGTTATGGTTATGAATTTTTTGTGCATTTATGGGATGGGAGAGGTGTTCCATTGCATCCTAAGTGTCGTTTCCACTGGAAAATAGTTTTTGTTTGATTGAAAAAAGGTTTATGTTTTCCCAAGATATGAACATTTCATCAGATTTGACGGTATATTGTTACAGTGACTTTTTTTTTAGTTTTTTTAAAATAATTTCTTATATTTTTTTTCAAATCTAGATTTTTTTGTTTCGTATTATTTCCTTCCCTGCCTTTGTATGCTTTTTCTTTTTGCACCTTGTTTAATCGTAGAAAATCAGAAACAGAAGCGAAAGGGTTTTTATGTACTTTGTATGCTCTTTGTCATGCACCTTGTGCTATCGAGTAAATCAGAAACAATGGGAAAACATAGACATTTCAAGAAAGCTAACAAGGACTAACCCCAAAAGTGTGGCATACAAGTTTTTTGTAGTTTTTTTTTGTTTCAGTTTATGTGAAGTGATTTATAGGAAAATAAGCAAGCATGCACTTCGAGACATAAGAATAAAAAAGAAAAAACTTCCTCCTTCCCATTTTTGCGTACCTTTTAATATTGGCTCACTTGGTTAAAAGTTGCTTTATTCATTATAAGATCTTGATTTCAAGTCTTGTTAGTTACTTTTATAAAAGTGCATGTAATTTCTATTTTTAAGTTACTTTATTGTAAAAGTGCATCTCACTTGAATTATAAAAGCGATTCACTTAAAGTCTTTTAGTTTTTGCATGCAATATCTGAAGTAACATCATTGTAAAAGTGAACTTCGCTTATTTTGCAAAAGTGGTTCACATAAAGAAACATTATTGTAAAGTGAGTTTAAAAGTTTAAGCTTGGGAATAGGGGGGTATTTTTTTTTCAGTTGGGTCAATCCTCTACCTGCCATGTCTCTTTTTGGGTCATCTTCAACATTTTTTTAATCAAGCATAACTTCCTCATCTGGAGTATGTTTTCAGTGTCGTTATTTTTGGAACAACCTATTTTCTTGAGAGATTTGCATCCATACCATTGGTTTTTGTTTTAAAGACCTTATTTTTTCAGTATGGCCAACCCATGTGATGTTCTACTTACCAGTTCCAACTACTTTTCATGGAAATATCACATGGAGGATGTTCTATGAAGTAGGGGACTTTACCGAATTACCTTAGGAAAAGAAACAAAACCCACTGATGATGATATAAAAATAAAATGGGAAAATAAATGTGATGAAGCCTGTGGATTGATTAGGATGTCAATCTCTATTGATTTGTGATTCCACCTATCTGGAACCGATGAACCCGATAAAGCTTGGGAAAATTTGGAAGCTGTGTTTGGTAAACACAATGAAATTTGAGGTCATCAACTCGAAAATGAGTTGATTTCTTCAAATCCAACTGATTTTTCCTACATTCAACATTATTTATCTAAGTACAAAAATCTTAGAATCTTAAGTGCCAAATGCAAAATTAAAAGGGAATACAAGCAATGCATTTATCATATTCTTTCCAAACTTGGACCTTCATATTATGTTTTTGTATATACATTTTACTCCATGAAATAATCATTGGATCCAACTAGCTATAAAGATCCTAGTATTGAATCCTTTTGTGATTCCTTGATTACAGGGAAAGCTAAGCTCATACATCTTGGAATGATTAGAAATGCAGATACATTTGGGAAGGCCTTATTGGCACAACAAAAATAAAATTCCAAACATCCAAAGAAGCAAAATCCTTGCAATAATAAGGCAAACAAGGGTCCCAAACCCTCTCAGTCGGCTCACTCTTTAAAAAATGACAAAGAAACCAAGCCAAAAGGTAAAAATACTAATCTCCATTGCAACTATTGTGGGAAAGATAATTATGATGAATCTAAATGTTTCAAGAAGATGGCATCCTTAGAAGTATCAATGAAGAAGCACCACACCATCCTTGATTCGCTTTCAGAATCTACATCTCATGGACATGCACTTTGTGCTTTTGGTTTTCTTATACTGCCGAATAAATTGAAAAAGAATCACAAAAACTTCTTATTGGACATTTATCAAACACTTTGATTGCAAATCTGATTTATTACTTTTCTGAACTAATAATTCATAACATGAATTTATCCTATAGTTTAAGTATAAACACCAAGCCACTCAAAATGAATTCGAATATAAGTGTGACAACATAGAAATTTAGGGCCAATCCCAGGGAAAACCCAGAGAAAGAATTTTATTTATGAGAGACAAAATAAAAAATTCAACAGCCCATAATTTCTTCTACAACACCAAAAAAATTTCAAAATCCATCATTCATTTGTAAACCTACATTGAAAATGTGTCAAATATACTCACATGTGAAAATTGTACACAACAGGTTTCTCAGGATTTGTGCCAGGTACAAGCTTTACGATTTTTTGTACAACATTAAATGCAGGGAAAAAACTGTCTCAAAATTTGTGCCTACAATCTACCTCGATTTATGTGCTTGTACGACCTGGAATAATGACTGTACGGTCTAGATCTATGATCCAATGAATGCTACAGGAGTTTCTTGGGAATCTTTCCTTCAATTTGTCTTGATGATCAGTCTCTCACAAATCAAAAATCTCCTTCAAGATGTAATCTCTCTCTCTCTCTCGTCTTCTTATTCTTCTTATGATTCTGTCTTTTCCCTAAACACTCTTCTATACTTTATCTATTGAAACCATAATCCTAACTACTATAACTATCTAATCAAAGGATGAGATTGATTAGATCCTAGGATTCTCATTAATTGCACAATATAAACTCACTTTTATTTAATAAAGCGCACATTAAATATTTTGGCCCCATATCTTAAATCTCACTTTAATGATAAAGTACAAACTCACTTTACATTAAAACTTTTTCCTAGGAAAATACAACTTATGTACCCTTGTGTGACATCAAAATCATGGGGAAGGACCAACTGGGTTATAAAAACTAACACTCCCTCTTAACAAGGGAGGTACTTCCGATAATTATTTTACCTCCACCACTTGGGTCTCTATCCCGTGAAGAAGCTCCCTCTTGCTCTGGAATGTGACATGGATATCCATGTTGAAAAAAAAATATAAACTGAGAATTGTGAGGGGAATCCTCTCTAAACCGCTACATCTTCTCACATCCTTCATACTGGCTCAGTATCCTTCCAGTATAACTCTCCTCATTTAAAGGAATCATCTGTGCACCTGCCTCATCTTCAGACCCAGTCTCAGATAACCATCCACCTGAACCTAGAAATATCACCTCTTAGTGCATAAAATAAAGTATGTCTCTTTTGTTCCCAAGTAAAATTGTGGTACTAATTGTGTTCTCTACCTGATAGAAAAACATTTGTCTTGTCTTGACAAAGAATCCATACTCTTCATCCTCCAATGATGATATAGAAAGTCTACTAACTTTCATACCTGGAACAAACAATACCCTATTTACTTCAATAATTTCTCCCATATCTAGTTGGAATTTCACAGTTCCAACTCCTCTCATCTCTACCTGATGATTTCCAATATATGTTTCAACAAAGTTTCATGGAGAAATCTCTTCTATCTTCTAAAAAAATCCATACTTCTTGGTCATATGGCTAGTTGACCCGCTTTCAACTATCCATGTGTCATGGTAATCTACTGAACTACCTATACTAGTATGTACTGATGCCAAGGAAAATTCCTTTTCAAATTGGGTAGCATATTCTTGTACTTCTGCTGACGCTTCTCCCTCTTGGTATTCATATTTATTCTTAGTACATTTACTAGCATAATGTCCTAATTTGTTTCAGTTAAAACACCAAACCTTACTAAGGTCTCTCTCCTTTTTCTTCCCCCCTTTACCTTTTCCTTTGGTAAGAAGGGCTATATTTTCTTCACTGATCTAAGTGCTATTATAGAATGTCCCCTCTTGGGACTCTTCTTGAACAAATTCATCCCATAAAATTGTCCAATCTGGAATTTTCTCTCTAGCAACTACTCCTTGCATTAATGTGTGCCATTTTGCAGTGAACCCATTAAGAGCATATCTAAGAATCTCTTCATCCTCCACTTTTTCACCAACAACACCTAGTTCATCTCTAACTTGAGAAATTTAGGTGAGATAAGTGGTTACAGTATCAACATCATTCATCTTGGTGTTCCTCAATTTTTCTCTAAGAACCATCTTTTTTTTCTTTTGGTTCTTACTTTGATAAAGAGTACATAAAGCTTTCCAAATATCAAAAGTATGTGACTTACCTGTGATGTGAGGTATCACATGATATTTTACGAAGTCCAAAAAGAATCTTTGTGTCCTGATATATTTATTTTCAAAGTCAGTATTCATAGCAGCATCTGTGGGAACTGTGATGGTGTAAAAATCACCAACAATATCCCATAGCTTGAACTCTTTGACCAATACAGTTATGCGCTCTTTCTAAGGGATGAAATTATCAGACCCATCCAGCCTATCTTCAAATTGTAATCCTACTAAGGTCATGAATTCAATTGATAATATTTAATTGACCTTGACTTGAGCCTCTTCTGTTATGTATCTACACAACTTAACACACCTTCTTTAGTAATCATGCTCTGATACGATGAATACAATTGATAAAGAATCACAAAAAATTCTTATTGTACATTTATCAAACACTTTGACTGCAAATCTGATTTATTACTTTAATGAACTAATAATTCATAAAATGAATTTATCTGATATGTTTAAGCATAAACACCAATGCACTAAAAATCAATCTGAAGATAAGTGTGACAACACATAAATTTAGAGAGATCAAATTAGAAATTCGACAACTCAAAATTTATTCTGTAGCACCAAAACAATTTCAGAAACCCTCATTCACTAGTAAATCTGCATTGAAAATGTGTCAAATATACTCACAGTCAACTCACATGTGTGAACTATACATAGCATGTTGCTCGATATTTGTGCTAGGGATGGACTATACAGACTGTATGGATTTATGTCCATCATTAAATGGAGAGAAAAAAATTGTTTTGAAATTTGTGCCAACAATCTGCCTTGATTTCCATGCTTGTACAACCTACAATAATGACTGAATGATCTGGTTGTATGGTCCAATGAATGCTACAAGAAATTCTTTGGAATCGTGCCTTCAATTTGTCTTTATGATCAGTTTCTCACAAATTAGAATTCTCCTTTAAGATTTATTTTCTCTCTCTCACTCTTGCCTTCTTCTTGTGATGATGGTTCTGTCTTTTCCCTAAACACTCTTTTATACTTTACCTATTGAAGCCCTAATCCTAATTACCATAACTATCTAATCAAAGGATGAGATTGATTAGATTCCAGGATTCTCATTAATTGCACAATATAAACTCACTTTTATTTAATAAAGTGCACATTAAATATTTGGGCCCCACAACTTAAATCTCACTTTAATGATAAAGTACAAACTCACTTTTAAAACATAAAGTCACTTTACATTAAAAAAGATTCCTAGGAAAATACAACTTATGTTCCCCCATGTGACATCAAAATCATGGGGAAGGACCAACTAAGTTATAAAAACTAACAACTACATCTTCTTCTTCTACTTCAAATGAGTGGCTCATTGATTCTAGAGCATCTTATCATATGGACAATGATCAAGCCATATTTTTACTATCCATGAATGTAACACCAAACAAATATTTATTCGTGATGATAGATATCTAAGTGTTGTAGAATCTGGAACAATTCCAATAGATAATGGTCATTTTAGTGATGTACTATGTGTTCCAAGAATTTCCTACAATTTGTTATTAGTCTATCAAATCACTCACTCTGGTGAAGGTAAAATTGTATTTTTTATGCCTCACCAAGTTGTAATAAGGTATTTTAAAGATCCTAAGCATGTACTAGCTACCAGAATTGTTGATAATATTACTAGATTGAACAAATTAAAAAAATTTGGGTCATCACCTTTTTCTTCATTTTTTGTTGCTCATAGTGATGACTTGACCAAACTTTGGAATGAGAGATTTGGACATTTAAATTATTGCTCATTGCAACAACTATGTAAATAAAATATTGTGACATGTCTTCCGATGGTATCTTGTAGGGATGGTGTTTGTTCCGATTGTGTACTCGGAAAAAATCATCGTGACTGTTTTGACAAGCATGTCTCTTGGCATGCCTCAGCCCCTTTGGATCTTGTGTATAGTGACTTTTGTGTTCATCTTCCATCTGCTACCTTTTACGGTTTCAAATATTTCTTAACCTGATGATTACCCAAGATGCACTTGGGTTTATTTCCTAAATTTTAAGAGTGGAGTATTTAACATGTTCTTGGCCTATAAGGCCGTTGTTGAAAAACAATATGGTCATTAAATCTTAAGTTAAGATCTGATAATGGGGTAGAATATATTAATAACAAGTTCACTACCTTCTACACAAAATAGGGAATTCAACAAAAAAACATTGTATTATATACACCACAACAAAATGGTTTAGTTGAATGAAAGAATAACACTTTAAAAGAAATGGCTAATTGTATGCTTCAAGGTAAGAGACTAAGTCTTCAATTTTGGGTTGAAGCCATGTTGGCAGTCGGCAACAACCCCTTCATTTCTCATTAAGATGAAGGGAGATCAGCTGTGTCTATGATTTACCAATTTAAAATTATAAAAGAGCACCTTCATAATCTTTGATTCTGAAGGTACTCTCAATCAAAGAAGAGTAAAATGACATGTTAAGAGATTGGTGAAAACATGTTCGTGAACTTGGCAGTTAGCAGCTATCAGTTTAATAAGTCAGTTTCATAAAATCATAAATTCAATCATTAAGATAAATTTATATGATTCTGAAGGTACTCTCAATCAAAGAAGAGTAAAATGACATGTTAAGAGATTGGTGAAAACATGTTCGTGAACTTGGCAGTTAGCAGCTATCAGTTTAATAAGTCAGTTTCATAAAATCATCAATTCAATCATTAAGATAAATTTATATGATTATATATGATTTAAGAAACTCAAAAGGATAGTATGCCAAAGGGAAATCAGTGAAACACAGTTTGAGCTGGATATGGGTAAGGTATTATGAGTTCTAAACTCTTAGAACTAAAGGTAACTCATTCAATCAAAACTCTTATTAAACCTAATATTCATATTCCATATATAATGCCTAACCATTACTTTGTGAGAAATTGTATATATGTAGTTAGTAAATAAAATGACTATCATATGGGAATTTTCAAATATTATAGTTTTACCACTTAGTTTCCTATCAAAGTTGATTTCCGATGTTAATTGATAAGATTTTGGAAAGATTTAAAACTAAAATCTATGAAATTTTATGTATATACTTGATAGTCATATTAAATCAAGTCATTAGCTAGTTGACATGCTAAACATTAGGGTATATGATTTCGTTACTATATCGCCTTGAATGCTACCACCTTTCACGCTAAAATTAGAGAAGACCATTAATTGACAGATTTTACGAGAGCCATGTGTCAAATTGATAACGCTTGTCACTCAGATCACTGAGTTGGCATAGAGATGTGGCTTGCACCTCATGATAAACCGATAGCTGTGACTATATTGATGCATCGTATTAACAAGATTTAATGTTGATAGTCATTCCATTTCATTACGATGTACGAGTTCATTATTGTCCACTATCTATAATCAATGTTTGAATTTATGATCCGTCAATCACAAGATCCCTGGTATGTCAATTTGGTTCAATTTCACTGATAGTCGTGGCTAAGTCGTTGTTAAACATGCATGCATTATAATATAACATTGGATGTAGCACTCATTATTGCTAAGGTTCGGCTAAAAATGGCTGAGTCCAGAGATCTCATATCTGTCAGATCCAAAGCATGCGAAGTTTGCACATCATGTCATACACATGGATACCTATTCCCTCCCTCTTCACTTCGCCATTCAGTCCATTCCAAAACTAGGGTAGTGTCGAGGAGGTTATGGCTCCATTGAACCGTTTCAAAATCTCTGGTTCAGAGCTCATAGAAGCAGACGAGAAGATAGCCTTGCATTTTGAGAAAATTGGGTGGGGGCAATTCTTTAAGTGTTTTGACGGCCATCACGTAGAGGCAACTAAACTCCCGCAAGTTGGAGAACACTGGTTCAAAGGTAGTAAGGTTAATAATAAAATGTGTTTATCTCTGCTGCTGCCATTGCCCGATAATACTAAACTGAAGATAGGTGTCCCTGTCAAGTTTTTGAAGCCCGAATGGAGAGCTTTTTACAAAATTCTGGTCAGGTATGTGTCCTGCGATGGACGTTTCTCCCATTTACACTATTACCATTTAAGAATCCTATTAGCATTACAGGGTTGTAGGCTTAATCTGCCATTTTATCTATGGAAAAGTTTAAAGAAGATGTCACAGGAGGTCACAAGTTTTAACAACCCTGATAAAAGTCTTTTTCACCACGGATTAGTCAAAATTATAGTGCAACATCAATTGTCTTTAAATGGAAAGACATGGGATGAATTTTTAACTGAGTGTGATTTGGGGCCGACCCAATATTGGCCGAACCCCTCTCCAAAAACCCGCAGGAAAAGAAAGGCTGCTAAGCCTAAGGTTAATAACGCTCCTGAAACTGAATTAGAGGGAAAAGGGATCGGTGAAGCCAATCTATCTATAAATGATGGGGTTAATAATGACAATGTCGATAATTCAGTTCCCTGTTTCTTTGAAGCAGTCATGAACTAGCCCCCATCTGATAGATGTCCTTGTACTGCTGCAAAAACAGAGGAAAGGTTAACTGAAAGAAAAACTATCGACCTTGTTGATTGTAAAAATCTCTCCGAACCAGCTAGTCCTCGTAAACATGACAGAGAGTCTATGTATAAGCTAGATCATCTAGCTCAAGTATGGTGCGATAAAGGAGGGTTTGAGTCAGACAATCTTGTGTTTTCAAGGAGGGTTACTAGGAGTATGAAACCTTCAATTTCGACTCCTATGGCTAATCGATAGAATACTCAGCCTGTAGTCATCCATATTGAAGACGATATTCCATCGTCGATCCCTGATACTACTTAGGTAAATAGTCCCAATTTTATAAAGGATAATGGTGTGAAATTGGGTAAGGCCGAGGTCGCTCAATCATGTATGAACACCTGCATTGCAGACCTTGAACCATCTTTTATCAGTCCCCAGTCATCTGGTCAAAACATTGATGACTCTAATTCTCCTCAGGTAGCCAATAATGAAGAAACTCTTCAACAAGTACTAGACAAGACATACCCGAACAAGATTACAGAGTTGAAGGATGAACTTAAGCATTGCCAATCTAATGCAGCATTGATAGAAGAGGAAAATAGAACATTTAGAGAGGAGTTGCTGAGTTGGATTAGCAGGTGGAAAGAAATGAATACTAAAAAGAATCAATATAAAAGAGCAAAGAGGTCAATAATAGGTACGAATCAGCACCTACTTGAGCAAATAGAAAAACAAAAGTTAAAGATTATCAGGCTGAAAGCCAAACTAACTGAAGCCCGAAGAGTAGTTGATCTTCAAAGTAGAACTTGATGGTTATTCTCATTTCTTGTGTCGCTATCAAACAGGTAATAAAATATTTTGTTATGCATGCCTGTAAAATCGTAGATTTTACAGGAATACATTTAAATTTTAGTTTATTTTGTTACATCTATTTTAATTGGTTTTAATGAGATGCTTTGTTTGTTTGAACAGAGGTGGATATGTCATCACTCTTCTCCAAAGTTTCAAGACGTTGTTAATGTGTTGGCTGGGAGATGTGGCTGTTTGTTGAAGGCTGGAGTTTCAACAATGGCCACGAATTTACCAAGTACCTTTAAATTAGCAAACATTCAGGCTAGTCGTTTTTCTGTTTATAGTGACAGATGTTTGATAGAAGAGATTCGATTCTCTTTATAGTTATAGGAACCCTATAATGTTGCATGTAACATTAATGGGGAAAACTGAATCATAGTATTATATAAGTTAGAGATTTTAATGAAAAAAAGAGGGGATGGAGTGTTGGAAGAAAACATACTTGAAATATATTTTGTTGCTGGTGTTGTTTCATTCCTAAAGTTGAATCTTTGGATGTGAGATACAACTGGACATCTACAGACTGATATCATTACTGGTATTATTGTTTTGGATATATTATATATTTCAGCATCTTATCTTCTATCTTAATATTAATACAGTATGCTTTGCTATACTTGTGTTTAATTACAATTTTCACTTTGTCAGCTCAATATCGCATTTTGAATAAATATATCGTTATGATTATGTTTATTAGTATTTTTACTATAAACTTAAGCTATAATGATATACACTTCTGTCTGTTAAAAAATATCATTTGTATTTTTACAGTGATTTTATATTAGACATCATCTTTGGATTCAAATAGCTATGTTGATAATTAATTATTAATTAATTTCAGAAAACTAAAATAACTGTTTATTTTCAGTTTTTCTTTTTAGTTATTGTATAACCGAGTGACTTATTATGTATAATGTAAATGTTTCTATTTAAATTGTGCACTTTGTCTTTCTATTCATCTATTATTAATCAATAATTATCTAGTATTTAGAATCGCTCTCAGCTGAGATAGGATAGATAGAATAGTTTAGATTAAGTTTTATTTTGATATATTTTAGTTAACAACTGTTAAATCAATTTGTATAATTTTAGCATACTTTTTACAAGTCTTTATATTCAGAAAAACTCTTCAAAATTGGAGTCTTTCCTTAAGAAAGAAACCATAAGACTGTTTAGATAGTTTAAACTAATTATAGGATTCATTTAGGTAGAAATAACATTAGTATAGGTTAGATTTTGCTGATTTTAATTTCTCGTTAAGAGAAAAATCAGCTGGTAGCAGGACCATAACCTGCGAGGTTTTGCTAATCCAAACACACCGGACGCTGCTTTAAGCTGATTGTGTGGGAATAACCTCCTTATTGGCCTAGGTTAGAAAAACAGGCCAACAAATGGCACTAGAAGGAGGGCCTGTTAATAAGTAATGGCAGGTGAAACTAATGAAACATTTGCAACCAGCCAACAACCTTCAGAAGTTATTAGATCACCAATTTTAGAAACTGTTAGGAACATTCTTGAGCATGATCCTATCACCTCTCCCTTTACTCCTGCACAAAGTGCTCAAACTTTAGAAGAATCAAGACATATTCTCACAAGAGCATATGCTAATCAGCTTGGTATATCTCCAATAGATTATGGTCTACCTAGACAGTAGCGACATAATCCACAATTGACCATAGGTACGCAAGATTTGGAAGTAGCTGATAGTACCCCCCACCATCAGGTTGAAAGACATCAAAGGCAGAGTACTCAAACAAATACTGCTAGAAGACTAATTGCAGGAGGTGGTTTTGATCAGCCACCTTCTCCTCCTGAATCACCAACTGACAGTCCAAGACCATCTAATTCAGGAAGTTCTTCAAGTTCTGAAAGAAGTCTAATGGCAGGAAATGTACCTGTAGGAGGAGGAGGCAATCCTCCACCTAATCCACCAAATCCACAACTCCCTTGGCTAAGAACAACTGTTGTAGCAGTCCCTGGTATACAACATCCTTTGCCTAAACACTTAGATAAACTCCTCCCTAAGTTTAACCCAGATGACAAAGAACCTGCAGAGGTGCATGTTGAAAAATTCATGTTGGCTGTTAAAACTTTGAACGTTCAGCATGAAGATGTAGTTTGTCGATTGTTTCCTCTAACTTTTGAAGGAACAGCTTCTACCTGGTATTTTTTGTTAGTACAGGGATCAATCACAAACTGGGGGGAATTTAATAAAGCCTTCTTAGATAAATTTGGGGAAGATAAAACACCCGCCCTTTTAGGCCTAGAGTTATCTAGGATTAAAATGGAGCCTAAAGAAAGAATCAAATATTTCAATCAAAGGTTTCTAACATTAAAAAACAAAATCCCAATTGCTTCTCAACCTCCGGAAGACATAATTATTGAAAATTATACGTCAGCCTTACCTAAATATTCCGAGATGTTCGTGAAGAGAGCTGGAAAAACAACATTAATAGAAACATTTGAGGAAGCCATTAAAGTCGAGAAGGATTCTATGTCCTATGAACCAGATAGAAGTGGGAAATCTGATTATTTTCCTCATAGGAAGACAGAAAAACCCAATTCAGACAAAGACAAAGCATTCGATATAGAACAGCTACAGAACGCTATTCGAACATTAACCAATGAATTTGTAGGGTTAAATAAAACCAATTCTGAAGCTTCTCCTTCTAGGGGATATTTCAGAAATCAGTATAAACAAAACCCGAATGCAAATAATAAGAATACACCACCTGACATAGCAGCAAATGAAGAGATTTTTAATACAATTCGAGCTATTTTATCTTTTTCTGAAACTCCTTCTAGTCAAGAAATAACTGAAAATGAAGAAGAAGGGGAATCAAAAAATGATGAAGAATCAGAAGAATCTCAACAAGTTAACGGTCATTTCTGGGACAGTCTTGTGAAAGAGCATGAGACTAAAAGTCCGCCTACAGGACAACACGCTTATAATACTCGTAGTAGAGCATTTTCTAATACCCCTGGTGCTTCGTCAAGATCTACTACAAATAATGACAACAATAATTCACAACCCAATAAACAAGCTCAACCCGGCAAGCAGACTCAATCAACCAAAATTACCCAGCCTATTCAAAATTCTCCTAAATTAGATTTACAATATGATATCATTGAAGATTTAAAGAAGACTCGTGCAAACATCAATATGTATGACCTCCTTCAAATCTACCCAATTCCTAATAGTCATGTTATAAATCCTGCAGTAAGTTCAATTATTCCTCATGCAAAACAAAATGTTGCTGCAAATAGTTCTAATAATGATCCAACAGAAACTGAAAAAGGGAAAGCAACGACTGACAAAGCTTCGCTAATAGGTAAGAATTCTAAATCAACCACACCTCGATTCTTACTTACCTTTGAAATTTTCAATAGGAATGTTCACAACTGCATGGTAGATTTCGGAGCATCCTCCAATGTGATGCCTTTATCAGTATGCAAGAAATTGAATGGGAAATATGTTCCATCTAATTCACAAATAACTCAATTGGACAGGGCAAATGTAAAAGTTGTAGGGGAAATGAAAGATGTCTTAGTTAGGATTGCTTGTAACCCTTCGGTTTATCAAATTATAGATATTGTTGTTGCTGATATTCCAGATGCATATGGGCTGTTCTTAAGTAGGGATTGGTCTCAACAGCTGAACGGTTTCTTTGCCATTGATTGGTCAACATTGTGGTTACCTAAGAACGGAAAGTCAAATCAGATAAAGATAAATAGAGAAAGATATATGAAACATACTGTCACAGAACTGTATGATCCTAGCGAACCTATTTTATTTTCAGATTGTATTATGGGGAATTACATGTATGAATTAGGATTTGGTAATTTTAAAGCTGAAAATTTTGCCTTATCTGAAAATAAACAACAATCTGAAACTTGTAATGTGACATCTGTTTCTCCTAACTCTTCATTCAAGGAAACCATTAATGATGTAGATAATCTGAATATTGTGAATATTATAGAAAGTAAAGTGGTTGTGCATAGTTCTATCTGGACTTTATATTTTGATTGTGCGAAATCTAAAGAAGGAGCAGGAGTTGGATGCCTACTAGTGGACCCTTAGGGAGATAAAACTTGTATAGCTTGTAGAATGGAATTTAGTTGTACAAACAATACGGTGGAATATGAAGCTTTAAAACAAGGTTTGAAAAAAACAATTGATTTGGGCATCAAAGAATTAATTGTATATGGCGATTCCGAGATCATTGTCAGACAGGTTCGTAACTCTATTCACTGCTTATCTGAACATTTACAGAGTTATCAAAAAGAGGTATGGAACCTTATCTTACATTTTGATGCATTTAACATAAATTATGTTCCTAGAAGTCAAAATCAAGAAGCAGATTTGTTGGCGAACGTAGCATCCAAGTTAATTCCGTCAGAAAATCTTACATCAAATTTATTTTCAGTTGAATTGATTTTTAGGCCTTCCATACCTGATAATATCTTTAACTGGCGTGTATTTGAAAATGATGTGCAGGTACTGAATTTTCTGATGAACGAGGATACTTTTAAAGATGCAGCAATCGACGAAGTCACTCATGATGAAAATCTGTGGGACTTTTCGGTAATAAATGATTTTTGTTCAGTTGAAAAAGCTTTTGAATAGGTAAAACTAGTCCCTAATTCAGTACTCAGATTAGAAAATTTCTTTGATCTACAGGATTAGTTTAGGGCTATTCCTAATTGTAAAACCAACAGCTCTTGAATGAGATATGAAACCATAAACTTAGGAACATAACTAAATCCCCAAACTATAAATCTTGGGATAGATTGCAACCCTGTAGAAAAAACAGCTTTCATGAAATTGTTTAAAGAATTTAAATATGTCTTTGCTTGGACATATGATGACCTGAAAACCTTCAACACACAAGTCATGCAACATATAATTCCAATTAAACAGGAATCAAAACCTTTTCAACAGAAGTTAAGGAAATATCACCCATCACTAGAACCAACAATAAAAAAGGAATTGAATAAATTGTTACCTGCCAAGATCATTTTCCCCATCAGGCATACTCAATGGGTAGCAAACTTAGTTCCAGTTAGGAAGAAAAACAGGGATATTAGATTATGTGTAGATTTTAGAAATTTGAATAAGGCTTCTAGGAAGGATAACTACCCAGTTCCTCCCATGGAACAAATTCTTCAAAAGGTGTCTGGGGATGAGATACTATCACTTCTGGATGGTTTCTCAGGATACAACCAAATATTGGTATCCCCAGATGATCAATTGAAAACTGCTTTTAGAACTCCATGGGGAACATATGCCTACCTCAAGATTCCCTTTGGGTTAATCAATGCGGGAGAAACCTTTCAACGGGAAATGGATATTGCTTTTAGAGGCCTAATCAACCATTCAGTTGTTGTCTACTTGGATGACGTTACTGTATATTCTAAACATCGACCTGATCATCTTAATCATCTTAGAAAAGTATTTGAACGATGCAAAAAATTTGGAATATCCTTAAATCCTAAAAAGACAATATTTGCTGTTTCAGAAGGTATCTTATTAGGTTGCGTAGTTTCAAAGCACAGAATCATGATTGATCCTGAAAGGACCCAAGCCATTTCAAAGATAACTTATCCTTCTAGCAAGAAAGTAATGCAGTCATTTCTTCGTAAAATAAATTTTGTTAGGAGATTCATTCCTAGTTTTTTTGAGATCATATGTCCTTTGCAGAAAATGATTACGAAAGATGTTGTTTTAAATTGGGGACAAACTGAAAAAGAATCATTTCAGAAAATTTTAGAAGCCATTTCAGAATCTCCTAGCCTCCTAAGCCCAGATTTTAATAAAGATTTCATATTGTATACTTTCGCTTCTGATATTTCATATGCAGCAGTTTTAACTCAATTAAATCAGCAGAATAAAGAAGTCCCAATCTCCTTCATGAGTTCAAATTTCAAAGGTGCTGAACTTAATTACCATGAATTTCATAAACAAGCCTTTGCCATTTTTAAAGCTGTTAAACATTTTCGTCCATACTAAAATCTAAAACAAAAATAATCGTCCCTTATTCCTCAGTCATAAACTTGTTAGTACATAAATACTTAGGTGAAAAGAGGGCACCTTGGATGACAGCTCTTCAAGAATATGACTTAGAAATTAAACCCTCAACGATAGTCAAAGGCCAAGGGATATGTAAATTAGCTGCTGAAGCTACTCACTTACCTGATGATAAAGCTGAAACTGTCATTGATGAGGCTTTACTTACCAGGGAAATTTATTTTATCCACCACCTCAATATTCCTGGTATACAGACATATAGATACTTTTGGAAATAGGGGCTGCCCCTGATTACTTAGAACCAAAGAAGAAAAGAGCACTCAGATTGAAGTCTGCTCCTTATTTATTAATTGATAATATCCTCTTTCAGAGAAATTTAGACGCAGTATACCTTTGATGTCTAGATAAAGATGAAACAGAAGTAATTCTGAAAGAATTACATTCTGGACCAGCAGGAGGTCATTTTGGTGGAGAGACCACTGTGCATAAAATTCTCAGGCTGGTTATTATTGTCCCACCTTGTTTCAAGATTCCTATACCTTTGTCAGAAAATGCCAAGAATGTCAACTTGCTGCGGGAAGGGTTAAAAAAACTGCTTTTCCTTTACAATCTGTTTCAGCTGAAAGACACTTTCAGCAATGGGGTATTGATATAGTAGGTCCAATAAATCCTCCTTCATCTATGCAACACAAATATATAATAACTGCGACGAATTATTTTACTCATTGGGCAAAAGATGCACCATTAAAAGTTGTAAATACCAATCAGGTTATATTATTTTTGGAATTCTTTATCATAACAAGATTTGGTATTCCCGATTCCCTCATTTTTGATAATGCTTCATATTTTTCATCAATCGAGTTAACTCAGTTTGCTTTAGAGAAGGGAATAAGAATAAGATATTCAGCTAACTATCATCCTCATGGGAATGGTCTAGCTGAATCAACAAACAAAAATTTATTGAAAATTCTCAAAAGAACTATTTCAGTTCACCATCGTAATTGGCATACAGAATTGGTCAATGCCCTTTGGGTAGATAGAGTAACTCCTAAGGCTGCGATAGGTAACTCACCATTCTTCTTAGTATATGGAACTGAAGCTATTTTACCACCTAATCTATTCTTACCTTCATTACAGTTAGCTCAGTCTGTTCAAGAGGAAGAATGTCCAGCAATGGAAAAGAGAATTAATACACTGCTAAAACTGGAGGAAGAAAGAGAAAATTCAAAACAACACTTTACAAAACATCAACAGATTGTGAAATCATGGTTTGACCAATCCTTCAGTTCCAATCGAGAATTTTAGGTGGGAGACTTAGTTTTAAAATGGGATAAAGTTCACGAGGAAAAAGGAGATCATACTAAGTTTTAGAAACTGTGGTTAGGTCCCTTTGTTATTTCTGAGAAATTAGGTCCAAGTACCTTTCGATTGCAAACACTTGAAGGACAGTCCGAAACATTCCCAGTGAATGGGCTGATTTTGAAAAAATATTTCTGTTAATATTTTTCTAACTTAAAATACATATAATTTGTTTGCTGTTTGTAAATAAATTTATATTTTTATTTACATAAACTATGATTGATGTTTGTAAATAAATTTATGTTTTTGTATATAAACTGAATTATAGTCCATGGAATTAAGGATGATGAGCAATTCATAAAACTTTTATAACTTTCAACATCATTTTGTTATTTCTGTTAAGTAAAAATTTCAGACTGTCAAATTTTGTATATAATCAGTTAGTAATTTTAGTTAACAGCTATAAAAATAAATGTGTATAAATAAAATCAGTTTGCTCATAAGCCTGAAACATTATGATACTAGACTGAAATCTTTTAAAATTTGTTCAGGATGACCAAAATTTCTTAAAATCTGCAAAAGACCTTCAATGTTTTTATTTGTAAGTGTTTCTCAGATTATTCATCATCTTGTTATTTTCCTTATAAAAGTGGGGATAGCTTATTTAATATCTTCTTCGAAGCTTGTACTTTTGAAAAACTCTTACAAACCTCTACCATCAGTCTTAGAAAAGTATTTACCATCTGTAAACTATTTAGGATTTGTTCCAATCAATAAAATGATAAAATTAGAGACGGAAGGTCTTAGTAATAAGCCGGTCCGATCAGAATCACAAATATCACTAGTATGAAATTATTAGGAAACTAATAATGGCTTTTGTTTTAAAAACTAAAATATAAGGGGTCTCATCACGAGCCAGCTGATTCATTTTCTGGTGATATTAATGATTGACATTTCCGTTTGGTCACCATGCTGGGTAATGATCTCTCATTTTATGAAATTTAAAAGATGAAATTGAGATAAAAACATAACTTTTGAATGAAGAATAGGAGGTCTCATCACGAGCCGGCCTAATCATGATCATCAGTGCTGTCTGGAATAACTTCATTTCTGATCACCAGGGTGATGGCTTTTGATTTAAAAAATTAAAAGACAAGAGGTCTCATCACGAGCTGGCTTGCTTATATTAGACAGCTCTTGTGAATGATACTATCACATTGGGATACCATACCCAGATAGTAGTCTTCAGGCAGAATTATTGTTTTAAAAGAAAAGAAAAGGAAACAAAATAAAATTATTATGTTACGGAAGATATTTTGGAAAGATTTTAGAGAATTATATTTCTATACTCTATGCTGATGGTATAGGTTATCCTTACTATGAAGTACTTTGTTTCGACCAAGATATTGTAAGTTTCTCCCTAATGAAATTTCTGTTTCAAAAGATGGAATATTTCTGAGTTATACTTATGAGTATGAATAAATAATGGTTTATGTAGATAAATAATTTTTGGTTGTTTTGAATAGGTTTTAAGATTTCATTTCTATCATTTTGTATAAGCAAAGATAACTAGTTTGCCCAGATTATCGCCATTTGTTGGCAGCTGGCAACAACCCCTTCATTTCTCATTAAGATGAAGGGAGATCAGCTCTGTCTATGATTTACCAATTTAAAATTATAAAATAGCACCTTCAGAATCTTCGATTCTGAAGGTACTCTCAATCAAAGAAGAGTAAAATGACATGTTAAGAGATTGGTGAAAACATGTTCGTGAACTTGGCAGTTAGCAGCTGTCAGTTTAATAAGTCAGTTTCATAAAATCATCAATTCAATCATTAAGATAAATTTATATGATTATATATGATTTAAGAAACTCAAAAGGATAGTATGCCAAAGGGAAATCAATGAAACACAGTCTGAGCTGGATATGGGTAAGGTATTATGAGTTCTAAACTCTTAGAACTAAAGGTAACTCATTCAATCAAAACTCTTATTAAACCTAATATTCATATTCCATATATAATGCTTAACCATTACTTTGTGAGAAATTGTATATATGTAGTTAGTAAATAAAATGACTATCATATGGGAATTTTCATATATTATAGTTTTACCACTTAGTTTCCTATCAAATTTGATTTTGGATATTAATTGATAAGATTTTGGAAAGATTTAAAACTAAAATCTGTGAAATTTTATGTATATAATTGATAGTCATATTAAATCAGGTCATTAGCTAGTTGACATGCTAAACATTAGGGTATATGATTTCGTTACTATATCGCCTTGAATGCTACCACCTTTCACGCCAAAATTAGGGAAGACCATTAATTGACAGATTTTATGAGAACCATGTGTCAAATTGATAACGCTTGTCACTTGGATCACTGAGTTGGCATAGAGATGTGGCTTGCACCTCATGATAAACCGACAACTGTGACTATATTGATGCATCGTATTAACAAGATTTAATGTTGACAGTCATTCCATTTCATTACGATGTATGAGTTCATTATTGACCACTGTTTATAATCAATGTTTGAATTTATGATCCGTCAATCACAAGATCCCTGGTATGTCAATTTGGTTCAATTTCACTGATAGTCGTGGCTAAGTCGTGGTTAAACATGCATGTATTATAATATAACGTTGGCTGTAGCACTCATTATTGCTAAGGTTCGGCTAAAAATGGCTGAGTCTAGAGATCTCATATCTGTCAGATCCAAAGCATGCGAAGTTTGCACATCATGTCATACACTTGGATACCTATTCCCTCCCTCTTCACATTGCCATTCAGTCCATTCCGAAACCAGGGTAGTGTCGAGGAGGTTATGGTTCCATTGAACCGTTTCGAAATCTCTGGTTCAGAGCTCATAGAAGCAGATGAGAAGATAGCCTTGCGTTTTGAGAAAATTGGGTGGGGGCAATTCTTTAAGTGTTTTGACGCCCATCACGCAGAGGCAACTAAACTCCCGCAAGTTGGAGAACGCTGGTTCAAAGGTAGTAAGGTTAATAATAAAAGGTGTTTATCTCTGCTGCTGCCATTGCCCAATAATACTAAACTGAAGATAGGTGTCCCTGTCAAGTTTTTGAAGCCCGAATGGAGAGCTTTTTACGAGATTCTGGTCAGGTATGTGTCCTGTGATGGATGTTTCTCGCATTTACACTATTACCATTTAAGACTCCTATTAGCATTACAGGTTTGTAGGCTTAAGTTTAAAGAAGATGTCACAGGTGGTCCGAAGTTTTAACAACCCTGATAGAAGTCTTTTTCACCACGGATTAGTCAAAATTATAGTGCAACATCAATTGTCTTTAAATGGAAAGGCATGGGATGAATTTTTAACTGAGTGTGATTTGGGGCCGACCCAATATTGGCTGAACCCCTCTCCAAAAACCCGCAGGAAAAGAAAGGCTGCTAAGCTTGAGGTTAATAATGCTCCTGAAACTGAATCAGAGGGAAAAGGGCTCAGTGAAGCCAATCTATCTATAAATGCTGGGGTTAGTAATGACAATGTCGATAATTCAGTTCCCTGTTTCTTTGAAGCAGTCTTGAACCAACCCCCATCTGATAGATGTCCTTGTACTCCTGTAAAAACAGAGGAAAGGTTAACTGAAAGAAAAACTATCAACCTTATTGATTGTAAAAATATCTCTGAACCAGCTAGTCCTCGTAAACATGACAGAGAGTCTATGTATAAGATAGATCATCTAGCTCAAGTATGCTGCGATAAAGGAGGGTTTGAGTCAGACAATCTTGTGTTTTCAAGGAGGGTTACTAGGAGTATGAAACCTTCAATTTCGACTCCTATGGCTAATCGACAGAATAATCAGCCTGCAGTCGTCCATATTGAAGACGATATTCCATCGTCGATCCCTGATACTACTTAGGTAAATAGTCCCAATTTTATAAAGGATAATGGTGTGAAATTGGGTAAGGCCGAGGTCGCTCAATCATGTATGAACACCTGCATTGCAGACCCTGAACCATATTTTATCAGTCCCCAGTCATCTGGTCAAGACATTTATGACTCTAATTCTCCTCAGGTAGCCAATAATGAAGAAACTCTTCAACAAGTACTAGACAAGACATACCAGAACAAGATTACAGAGTTGAAGGATGAACTTAAGCATTGTCAATCTAATGCAGCATTGATAGAAGAGGAAAATAGAACATTTAGAGAGGAGTTACTGAGTTGGATTAGCAGGTGGAAAGAAATGAATACTAAAAGGAATCAATATAAAAGAGCAAAGAGGTCAATAATAGGTATGAATCAGCACCTACTTGAGCAAATAGAAAAACAAAAGTTAAAGATTATCAGGCTGAAAGCCAAATTAACTGAAGCCCGAAGAGTAGTTGATCTTCAAAGTAGAACTTGATGGTTATTCTCATTTCTTGTGTCGCTGTCAAATAGGTAATAAAATATTTTTTTATGCATGCCTGTAAAATCATGCAGATTTTACAGGCATACATTTAAATTTTAGTTTATTTTGTTACATCTGTTTTAATTGGTTTTAATGATATGCTTCATTTGTTTGAACACAGGTGGATATGTCATCACTCTTCTCCAAAGTTTCAGGACGTTGTTAATGTGTTGGCTGGGAGATGTGGCTGTTTGTTGAAGGCTGGAGTTTCAACAATGGCCACGAATTTACCAAGTACCTTTAAATCAGCAAACATTCAGGCTAGTCGTTTTTCTGTTTATAGTGACAGATGTTTGATAGAAGAGATTCGATTCTCTTTATAGTTATAGGAACCCTATAATGTTGCATGTAACATTAATGGGGAAAACTGAATCATAGTATTATATAAGTTAGAGATTTTAATGAAAAAAAGAGGGGATGGAGTGTTGGAAGAAAACATACTTGAAATATATTTTGTTGCTGGTGTTGTTTCATTCCTGAAGTTGAATCTTTGGATGTGAGATACAACTGGACATCTACAGACTGATATCATTATTGGTATTATTGTTTTGGATATATTATATATTTCAGCATCTTATCTTCTATATTAATATTAATACAGTATGCTTTGCTATACTTGTGTTTAATTACAATTTTCACTTCGTCAGCTCAATATCGCATTGTGAATAAATATATCGTTATGATTGTGTTTATTAGTATTTTTACTATAAACTTAAGCTATAATGATATACACTTCTGTCTGTTAAAAAATATTATTTGTATTTTTACAGTGATTTTATATTAGACATCATCTTTGGATTCAAATAGCTATGTTGATAATTAATTATTAATTAATTTTAGAAAACTAAAATAACTGTTTATTTTCAGTTTTTCTGTTCAGTTATTGTATAACATAGTGACTTATTATGTACAATGTAAATGTTTCTATTTAAATTGTGCACTTTGTCTTTCTGTTCATCTATTATTAATTAATAATTAATCTAGTATTTAGAATCGCTCTCAGCTGAGATAGGATAGATAGAATAGTTTAGATTAAGTTTTATTTTGATATATTTTAGTTAACAGCTGTTAAATCAATTTGTATAATTTTAGCATACTTTTTACAAGTCTTATATTCAGAAAAACTGTTCAAAATTGGAGTCTTTCCTTAAGAAAGCAACCATAAGACTATTTAGATAGTTTAAACTAATTATAGGATTCATTTAGGTAGAAATAACATTAGTATAGGTTAGATTTTGTTGATTTTAATTTTTCCTTAAGAGAAAAATCAGCTGGTAGCAGGACCATAACCTACGAGGTTTTGCTAATCCAAACACACCAGACGCTGCTTTAAGCTAATTGTGTGGGCATAATCTCCTTATTGGCCTAGGTCAGAAAAATAGGCCAACAAGCCATAAATTGTGAAAATTACATAGTTAATCGCACTCCTAGTAAAGCTTTACAAGGTATCATACTGGAAGAAGCATGGAGTAAAATTAAACCATTCACTTCCTTGTGTTTGGTAGTGAATCATGGGCTCACATTTTAGATGAAAATGGAAAACATTGTAGTCTAAAAGTGAAAAGTGCATATTTTTTGGATATTCTAAAAATTAAAAATGTTATAGAATTCTTCGTCCACATTCTCATGATATAATAATTAGAAGAGATGTTAAATTTAATGAAAATATCTTGGCCTGCGAGCCTAATTTGGCATTTGTTCCGTCAATGGCCTGCAATCCTAATTCGAGGCTTGTGACTTCTTCTACTCCCAACTTTCTTGACAGCTTTCCAACTCCAGTTTCTAATTATGATAGTGAGGATAAAAATCCACCCCCTCCTACTCATTTTCCTCCAATTTCACTAGCACAACCGCTTCCTCGATGGGTTCATTCAACATGTAAAGCAATTGGTGATCTTGCTGGTGATCCTAGGGATCCACATTGAACACATTCTTAGTTATAGAGAGCCTCTTCTCTTTTGTCTCAAGTTTCAGAGAATCATGATCTAGATAGTTTTGCATAAGCTTTAGGGAATCTATATTGGAATGTAGCTATGGATGAAGAATATCGTTATTTAATGGCGAATGATACTTGGGATCTTGTACCTCTTCCAATAGGAAGAAAACTTGTCAGATGTAAATGGGTCTATAGAAATAATTATGCATTGGATTGAATTGTTGAAAGACTTAAGGAAATATTAGTTTCCAAAGGTTTGCCCAATTTGAAGGATTTGACTACAACGAAACCTTTTCTCCAGTTGCAAAAAATGAACTCCATGCGCCTTATTCTTTTCCTTACAACCTTACATAAATTGGAAAATGGATGTAACATATGATTTCTTACATCGTGATTTGCAGGAGAAAATTTTCATGTAACAACCTCCTGGATATGTTTAGAATGACTCTAGCCTTGTATGTCACCTTAATAAATCCTTATATGGCCTTAGGCAATCTCCTCGACCTTGGTATGCCAAAATGGATAGCTTTATCCTTGGCACTGGTTTTGTAGATGTCATTTTGACCCCAATGTCTATACCAAGAAAGTAGGAAACAATCTCATCATCCTTGTTCATTGTGTTGATGATCTTATTCTTATTGGTAGTGACCCTAATCTTTTAACTCATGTGAAAACCAGTCTTAAGCAAAATTTTGAAATGATATACTTAGGACATTTGCATTATTTTCTCGGTCTCCAATTCTTCCAAACCAAAGAAGGAATATTTTCTTCTCAGTATAAGTATGCTTGTGACCTTCTTCATCACTTTCACATGGAAGATTGTAAACCAACCCCTTCTCCCTTCCATTCTGTAGTCAAATTTTTTGCCACTTACTCTTCACCTGAAATAGATGCCACCTTGTATTGTCAGCTTGTTGGTAGTCTCTTATACTTGACTCATTACCATCTTGATCTTTATTTTGTCATTGGTCATGTTTCCCGCTATATGAAAGCACCCCATGAAGGTCACTGGAAAGAAACAAAAATAATATTTCGATATATTTGAGGTACAATTTAGTTTGGGATTCATTGCAGTACAGGGGGGGGACTCCTTTGTTAATTGGTTTCATTGATTAATATTGGGTTGGTGATACTGATGATCAAAATTCTATTGTAGGTTATGTTTTTAGTCTGGATTCTATACCTAACACTTGGGATTGTAAGAAACAACAAGCTCTTTCTATTTATTCTGTAGAAGCAGAATATCAAGCCGCAGTTAATGCTAGTCAAGAAGCTTTATGGCTTCAACATATCCTTTTAGAGTTTGGATTCGAGCAACAACATCCTACTCCACTTTGGTGTGACAGTGAAAGTGCCATCAAGATTTCCAAAGATCCATTTCAACATCAATGCAGTAAACACATTGAGCTACATATGCACTTCATTAGAAATATTGTTCATGATCGCATTCTTGAAGTGATCTTTTTCCCTATAAATGATCAAGTTGCAAACATCTTCACCAAGTCTCTTATAGAAGAGAAGTTTTCTAAACTTGGATCTATTTTAGGAGTACATGAACTTGTCATTAAGGGTGGATAGGCTATAATTCCTCCTTCCTTCTCCTAATAGTGTCACTTTTGTAAATATTCAATCCCATCCCAAGTTTTTTTTAAGGGGGGGACGTTTGGATATTTAAACACTTAGGAGTTATTTAAGATCAACTAGTTTTAATATATCCCTTAGGAAAAGTTTGTTTCTTTAGTATGCATTGGTATGCATTTGTAAATATCTAATGTAGTGGTCGCGATATGTTCAAGACATAGAGTGATCCAGCGGTTCATCTTCTCTTAGATCATAACTACCTTTCACCCATGGCTTAACACCTGATTGGTCCATGATATCTATTTAAATAGAATGGAGGGTCATTGGCTAGTTGATCAATTATGAGAAGCTCACTCGTAACTTTATTTCATTTGTATAATAAACTTGCTAAAGTAGCTATTTGGATGGGTCCATGGAGTGTTTCCCTTTCGAGGTTTTAAACCATGTAAAAACATGTGTGTATTGATATGTGATCTGTTTGTGTGAGTGGCTTCTCTAGGTGTTTGGTCTTTTGGAAGTATTATGTGTACTCAAAAACCAAGTAGTTCTTATTGTTCAACATAGCTTCAAGTTGGACAGTTCATTGTATATGCCTAAATTTGACAAGGCTCTTAGTTATGAGAATTTCAATTCTTGGATAAGGAACATGGAAGCTTCTTTAAAAACCAATTCAAACCTAATAAAAGAAATAAGCTTCTAGTGTCTAAAATTCACATAGAAGACCAAATCCTTAAATGGTGGCAAACCCACACCTAGAAATTTCTTGTGTTACCACTCACGCTGTATGAGGGAATCTCCCAATTTGAAGACCATGCCCAAGTAGGCCACATATGAAGTAAGTTGTTTCTATACTTATTTTATCCTACGTAGATGCATGTTCTCTATGGATTATCATCATTTGAAAATTTCATCACACTACTCAGAGGTGATCCAACCGTGCATAGGTGCATGATAGGGACATCAATTCGATTTTATGAATCGAGTACTGTTATGGAGAAAGCATATTAATAATAAGAAAAGCATGAAATACACTACACACAGAAACATAAACACAGACACGATATGCAATAATTTGAACCAATATCCTCTTTATTTCTATCTTTGTTACATTATTATACACTTCATTGCTAATGTATATTACAATAATGTACATGATTAAATAGAGTGTTGAGAATGCTTGGTTTTTCTGCCTATTATGTTCAGTTACAAGAGGAATTGAAATAGTTCTAGAAGTTCAATCATTACAAATGACTGGAAGACATAAAGACAATCTGCCGTAGTTCATCGATTGTCAGTATTGACAATGCATTTCGAGGTGTTAAACCTGTCAAAGTTGATATTCAACCTGCCAAGGTGCGGAACTTGTTGAAGTCGATATTGAACTTGCCAAAGTCAATGTTGGCATCTGTCGTCTCTGACAAACCATTCCAACAGCTAGGTGGATTATACCTCCTTCCTTAAGAATCAATGGTCCTCATTGTTTGCTCATACACATAAAGAAACTTGTTGGTTAGTTTAGTAACAGAGTACCATTTTCCTTATGCTGGGAGTTGTCTAGATTTATCCACCTGAAACAAGGGAATTGTGTTCATCCTTGTATGGAGTATTCTTTGTCCCACAATGGTGTCACAAGGAAGAATCTCTTGAACATATGGATGGATGTCTTCGGATTATATTGTTTGCAAGTTGTTTTATTCCAAAAGTGGTGCATGGTATGGTTGAAATAGATCCACATTAAATACTAGATGTGGACCCAGACATGAAGGAATGTTGAGCTGGAAATCCTTTACTCCAGTATGCTTAAGAATAATGTACATACCATATCACAAAGGATTTATCTTCTTGTATGGATTAGTGAAGTGTTCCTTCTTGAGATGCAACCTAACCTAATCCTCAATTTGAAGTGAATGAGGGATACGATGCTTATCATGTCGAGCCTTAGCTTTCACATTAGCTCGTTTCAACATTTCTTGTTCTTGTTTATGGATGTTGGAGATTTGATCTTGAAAATTCTATGCTTTATCAACTTCTCATCGGTTAGAGTTGGTGTCATTCGACTGTATCGATGAACTAATCAAGTCAATGGGCATTGATGGGTTGAAATCCATAACATATCTCAAATGGAATATTTTTGGTAGAGATGTGTTGAGGATGATTGTAATTGTGTTGTATATATGGGAGAATTTCATCCCATTTACGACGATGCTTATGGTTGTACATGCATTACCAAGCAATTCACAACTTCTATCTTTCCGTCGATCTTAGGATGGAAAGTTGTTGATACGATGAGTATTGTATCGAGCTGTTACCAAAGAGTCTTCCAAAATATGTTGAAAAATATGGCATCTCTGTCGAAAATGATGTTTGTCGATAAGCCATAATGTTTCCATACATGTTCGAAGAAGAGTTGAGCAGTATATTACTTTGATGTAGTCTTATTGCATGGAATGAGAATGGTCATCTTCGAAAGTATGTCGACTAATACTAATATTGAATCATGTTGATGTTTGGTAGTAGGATGTCCCATTAAGTAGTCAATAGAATCATATTCCCATGATCGACTAGGAACTGGAAAAGGCATGTACAATCCTTGTCGTCGATTTAGAGATTTAGCATTGGCATAAACCATGCATGATCGAATGAACTTGTTGATGTCAGAATTAAGTTAAGTCCAATAAAAATAATTTTGGAGAATGGAAAGGGTATTTGGTACTCCAAAGTGTCCTACAGTATTGCTGTAGTGCACGTCCCAAATGATATTCTATTGGTGATCACATGTCGATACACAAAGTTGTCCAATCTTGTATAGCAAGGTGTTTTTCAGGAAACAGTTGGTAGTGGACGGTGGGTTGGTTTGAATCTGTTGATAACTTGCAAAAAATTTGCAATCTATCAAATACAAATGAGGTAAAGTAGTGGTATCGTATCCCTGCATACTCATCACTATAAAAAGGAGAGTAATGGGTGGTCGACTTAGACAATTAGTTGCGGTAATGGATTTACCTTTTTGATACTTAATTAACAAACTGGAATTTTTGTAGGTATTTAATCCAATTGAGTTGTCGAGTGTTTTGTAACTTCGACTAGGATGGGGTGAACTATAAAGGATTGTGGTCAGTAAGAATGATCATCTCATTTCCAATAATGTAATGTCTCCATTTATTAATGGATTGCACAATGGAATACAATTCCTTTTCATATGTCGAATACCTTCTGAAGGTGTTGTTAAAATTTTCGGAATGAAAAGTGACTAGGTGAACAAACTAAGTGATCAAAGTTCCCAAGGCATAGTCCGATGCATTTGCCCGAATATCAAAAGGCTGATGCAAATCAAGTAACACAAGTATTGGTGTAGTGCATAGCTTATGTTTGAGTTTCTCAAAATCTTGTTGTTGTGTCAATGTCCATTTGAAGACAATTTTCTCATTTCCCTTAGTCAACTGATTTAAAGGCCAAGCTATGTGAGTCAAGCTGGGTATGAATCATCAATAAAAAATTTCCAAACTAAGAAAATTATTATTTCATGAATGTTTTGAGGAATGGGCCACTCTTTAAGGATTTTTACTTTGATTGGATCTATGTGAATGCTTGCAGATTTGATTGCATACCCAAAATATTTTAAGTTGTTCGTCACAAATGAAAATTTTACCATGTTCAAATAGAGTCGATGTTGTCAAAGAGTTTCAAGGACTTGTTGAAATTGTCGAACATGTTCTTCCCATGATCGACTGAAAATAAAGATATCATCTAGGTAGACAATGACACACTTACTAATGAAAGGTATAAGAATGTCATCCATATATCGCATGAAGGTCATGGGTCGATTGGTTAAGATGAAAAGCATGACTAAGCATTCAAACAATCCTTCTTTGGTTTTGAAAGCAGTTTTCCATACATCGGTGGGATTGATCGTAAGTTGATGATATCTTGATTTGAGGTCAAGCTTAGTAAATAATATAGCACCTTTTAGACCATCGATTAGTTCATCTATCCTTTGCAGAGGGTATCTATTCTTTACCAAAATATTGTTGAGGAACCGGTAGTCAATTCACATGCGCCAAGTCTCGTATTTCTTTCAAATGAGGATGATTGGACTTCCATAAGGAGAGAATCTGGATCGGATGTGACCTTTGTTGATCAAATATTGAATCTGTCTATGAATCTCTTCATTCTTGATAATGGATCTTCTGTAAACATATGTGTTAGGTAATGAAGAATCAGGAACAAGTTCAATGGATTGTTTTACTTGGAAATGTAGAGGTACTCCATTTGGCTCTTTAAATACATTTCATTATTCATCAAGAATATTATCGATCTGTTGTTGCTATCGGGAGCTGCACAAGTCAGCAAGTCGACTAGTTATTTCATTATTCCTGGGATCTTGAGGATTGATCATGATCAATGTGAATCTTTGAGCACGGTTGATGATCTTCTTTGTCTATTTAGCAGATATCATCGCAATGGTTGGTGTAGGTTGTCACTCTAGTATTGTTGAATATTGTAACTTCAAAGGACATTCTAAATGTATTTTACTGATGTAAATTAAGGGAGATGTTATTATTCCCCCGGGGGGGTGTTACTATTGTAATTGGTCATCATAGAGTCACGAGGTAAAGCCTCCATTGTAAGTAGGGTCAATAGTACCCTAATGAATATAATATAATATTGTATTGAGTCTTCCTAAGTGAATTCATCCCACTTAGTTAATTGGGGCTGAATTTTTAGGTTAAAATTCAAGTGACGAAAATAGTATAAATATAGAAGACGTGTTCCCCATTTTAACACACCCTCACTTGTGTATAGCACATAGGAGAGAGAGAGAGAGAGAGAGAGAGAGAGAGAGAGAGAGAGAGAGAGAGATTTTCTTGAGGGAGGCACACCTGTCTAGGATATTGTCTTGTAATTTTTATACATCTTATATAGAGGAAGTTTTGCTGGGTTTTCTTCCCCATGAGGGTTTCCTAGGATAAATATTTGTTTTTTTTTATGTGGTTGTGCTTGTCTATCTTTCAGTGATCATTTTTCTTATGGTTATGATGTTAAATGTTATAAGATCTTATATAACCATTAAAAACTTAACATGGTATCAGAGATACCCTGAAAGAAGTCTTTGTAGCCAAAACAATGCTACAACTACAACTATTAAATATTAGGGTTTCATACTTGAAAACCCTAAAAGCCTAAAATTAGTCATTTTGGTACTTTTTCTATATCTCAATATTGGAGAAGGATTAGGAACCAAAACTTTTACATGGAAAATATAAATTCCTACTGTACCTTGTGTAAATTTTTCATCCTCATATTCTCTATAATATAGGATATATGATTCCTCCAACTCAGGGTTCCATCCTCTCCCAGGATTCAGCCTTAAATAGGTGACCTAGGGAGAATTTCTATATCTCAGGATACGAAGGTCCAAATTAAATTTAGAAAGATGTTACAAATAGGGCATGGACGTTTATTTCTTTAGTAAAAGTTTTATACCCTGAAGGTTAAACAAGGACACGTGGAAGTCTGTACAAGTTCATTATTATGAACAGTCCTGAAATAAGTCACCTTGGGACAATTCACATAAGTCCCAATTAGTGAAACCAATCATGTTCTAACCTATGGTTTTGAAAACAAGATAGAACATGCTACCGCACTACAAATTTTTAGATACATAGGAGAAGTAATTTCATAGATCCTACAGAAACAATATTAGGCAATTCTGCAGAAGAAATTGAAGAAAACTAGGGCATTAGATATTTTGTAGTTCTGATCATAGTTTTGGGAAAATCAGTATGCTGCTCAGCTCACCTTGAAGAGGAGAATATTTATATACAATCAGATCTGAAAGATGCATAACTTGAAAAATTAGGGTTTCTCTATCAAACCCTAGGTCCACCAGAAGCATCATTCCAGAAAATATTTCAAGCAAGCATTAGATTGAAGCAATCTCATTGGTCAAAGAAGAAGCTGCAGATCCAGAAGGAGATGAAGACAAAGCAAACAAAAATAAGTATTTGAATTTTATTTCCTGTATATGTTGTGTATTATGCATGATAGAATGTTTACATTAATGACAATATACTACTAATATGAATGTTATGGGTAAGTTGCCCATGGTGCTATACAACTCTCCATTGCTACTTATCTAGAATGAAACCACTTTGCAGACATATTGGATTAGTTCACAATATCAATGATTTCATGGTAGAGATGGAAGGCATCTGGAAATTTTTTGTGAGATATGGATGAATGTTGTATTGAATAAAATAGTTGCATGATGCATAAGAATTTGTCTTTATGCATATGTCCTATGAAAAGGTTCTAACCATGCAATTGGTGCATTTGACTTGTAGGAAAGGTCATGTACAATCACCTACAAGAAAAGGAGGATGAGACTTGTTTTGAAGAACAAGTGATGAAAATTCAATATTTACTCCAATAAACATAAACCTGAAGCTCCCAGGGTCAAAGACACCGTGATAGAAGAAAGAGATTCAAAAGAATTTAAGAGACCGGTAGATCCACCTCGAGAGATGAATACCAACTTGGAAACGAGAGTTAATTCAAGATAAATAAAAGTATGACGAGACTTCCAAACCAAATTAAGAGGCCTCAGACAAACTCTAGTTGTGTGACACAGTTAGGTGACATCATTGATGCAAACCCTTCCAGCTATGGAAGAAGCTATAATCAAAGAGTAACAGTTGATCATGGGGAATGATGTCTAGGATATGATTCCAAGACCTGAAGGGAAGTCTATAGTGTCTTACATATTGATCTACAAGAACAAGTATACAAATAAATGTTCATGGTTTGTCTAAGAAAGAATAGAATATGGCATTACATACTCTATTGGCTAGGCAAACTTCTCTAGTAGAAGTATATATCGAGCAAAGAACCACCTGTGCAGAATAGGATTTGTATGAGCTCAGAGGGAAACCATAGATAAGCACATTCATGAGCTTGAAATATAACCTAGAGTGATGAATATCTTAACCATTTCTACAAGGTTGAAGATGGAAACCTATAGAAGACAACAAGCTCATAGTTGGGTGCAAGAGGAACTTTTCGACAAAGTTCAAGATAAAGGGATCTTGGTATCTAGTAACATGAGATGGATTCATGTAGCATAGGATGCTACCTGTCACTCCAGTATAGAATAAAGAGGGAGGATGATGCTCCGCTTCAGGAGGAGTGATTGTAGAAGATATTCGAGTTCGACATGGTACAACAGGATGGACAACTTCCAGATGGACTAAGGCTTTACCAAGAGTAAATTGGGTTTCAACCTTCAAGGTTGAATGCAGAATCTTGAGATATGTCGATGACTTGAAAAAATTAACTCATGGTAGAAGAAATGATGGAAGAATACCATAATGATGTTTGGGATATAGTACCCAAACCAGAAAGCAAGAGTGTGGTATATTCAAAGTGGATATGCAAGATAAAACATGTTGTTAATGGAAGGAAATATTTGTGGTTACATAGCCAATCGTGTATGCAAGTTGAAAAAGGCTCTGTATGGAATGAAGCAAGCTCCTAGAGCTTGGTATGGAAAAATAGATAGCTTCTTAACAAGCATGGAATTTACTAAAGGTAAAGTTGATCCTAACCTTTAACTCAAGGTTATGTATTATGAACCTGCCATACTATTGTTGTATGTGGATGATCTATTTCTGATAAAAAATGAGAAATAGATCACAGGTTGCAAGAAGAATCTAGCTGAATAATTCAAGATCAAAGATCTTGGATTGATGCATTATTTCCTAGGGCTAGAAGTGTGGCAGAGCCCAAAATGAATCTTTCTGAACCAGGGAAATTATGTTGTGGAAATATTAAGAATATTTGATATGTTGGATCGTAAAGACATGGCCACACCCATGGAAACCAACCTAAAGTTTTTGTCTGATGAGACATCAGAGTTAGTGGATATGACTCAGTACAGACCGATTTTTGGGTCATTGATATATCTAACGAATACAAGGCCAGATATATGCTTTAATATGAACAACTTGAGTTAGTATCTAGTTAAACCTATATGTGTTCACGTGATAACTGCAAATCACGTGATAAGGTACCTTAAAGGTATGATAGACGTGGGACTTTACTATGGTAGAGATCATGACTACAGATTATATGGATATACAGATTCATATTGGGAAGGAAGTGTCACAGATAGGAAGATCACCTCAGGTTGATTTTATTGTCTGGGATCCACCACGATATCATGGTTTAGTAAGAAAGAGTCTAGTGTTTCTCTCAGTATAGCTGAAGCAGAGTACATTGCAACTTGCTCTGATATTTGGGAATCCATATGGATTCAGAAAACTGATGTTAGGACTATTTGACATGGATTTGGACACCACAGTGATTCTTCGTGACAACTAGATTTTTATAAAGATGACAAATAATCATGTGGTATATGGTACTGAAGAGAGATATAAAAATATAGTATGTGAGTACCGATGAAGAAGTTGTTGATATGTTGACCAAGTTTCCGTGACAAGCTTGGTGTAGTTCAAAAATACTTTCCTCACAAGGAGGAACAATGATGATGATACTACAGACTTTCCTCGCAAGGAGGAAGAGTGATGATGATTTAGGTATTTCCTTGGAAGGAGGAATGATGAAGATATGGACCCTTCTCAGAAAGGAGAAACAAGTCAAATATATGGACCCTTCTAGGAAAGGAGAAACAGGTTGAAGATATGGACCCTTCTAGAAAAGGAGAAATAGGTCGAAGATATAGGATCTCTTCTAAAAAGGAAGAACAAGTCAAAGATATGGGTTGTCTTTGAAAAAAAAAGAACAAGTAGAAGATATGGACCTTCTTCGGAAATAAGGAAGAAGTCGAAGATATGGACTATCCTCGAAAAGGAAGAACAGGTCTAAGATATGAACCCTCATAGGAAAAAGGGGGAGCAGGTTTATAATATGGATCCTCCCGAAAATGGGGAGTGGTGATGTGACTGACATCGATGATAAGATTACAATGATGCTCCAACATGAAAGGGGCCAAGTGCACCTAAATATGATTACAAGGTCTGATATTCAATTTTGGATGATAGTATCCTCTCTTGAGGATGGTAGGTATAACATGTTGTTCATGACAGTGGTCCTTACTAGGTAAGGATGGCCCTCTAGATATTACTCTCACATGGAGAGTACCCATATTCACTTGTGATGATAATATCCTCTCTTGAGGATGGCCTTGCATATGTTACTCTCGCATGGAGAGTACCCACATCCAGTTGTGGATATCATAGAATGACACTCGCTCAGGAGTGGTCCTAACCTTTGTGGTCTGGATTCTCTACGACGAGTCCTAATAGATGACAGGAATAACATTGTGTATGCAGTCAAGATCTCATATGTAGAAAATACTCTTGTATGGAGAGTGCCTACATTCATATGTAGATACCATAGAATAAAACTTGCTTGGGAGTGGTCCTAACCTATGTGGTATTTATGTACTATGATGAGTAGTCACAAAAGTTGTAGTATAACACTCACTTGGGAATGGTCCTAACCTTTGTGGTATGGATGTTCTACGATGGGATGACATTGTGTATGCAGTCAATATATACTCTACAGACAATACTCTTGCTTGGAAGAGTATGCCTACACATAAGTGTAGATACTGTAGTATAACAATCACTTGGGAGTGGCCCTAACCTATGTGGTATGGATGGTCTACGACGAGTCCTCACATATGATAGGACTAGAATTGGGTACGATTGAGATCTACATTTAGTTGTAGATGATTTAGTTGATCGATATAATGGATCATGCTGATGGAGGATTGCATCATCCTTGGACTTATGTCCTAAAGTGATAGGGATTGTCCATCCTGTAAGTGGATCAGGTGAGGATTACATCATCCTTGGAATTATGTCCTAAAGTGATATGGATTTATCATCGCGTAAATAGATCATGTGTACTGTAGGTAGCGTGCCGACAAAGGATCAAGTAGATCAAAGTATAGTAGTGAAGGATCAAGAAGATTGAAGTGTTGTTGCAAAGAATTGAAGTGTTGTTACAAAGGATCAAGAAGATCGAAGTGTTGTTACAAAGGATCATAATATTGAAGTGTTGTTGCAAAGGATCAAGAAGATCGAAGTGTTGTTGCAAAAGATCGAGAAGATTGAAGTGCTACTACAAAGGATCAAGAAGATAGAAGTGCTGCTGCAAAGGATCAAAAGATCGAAGTGCCGCTGCAAATGATCAGAAGATCAAAGTACTACCGCAAAGGATCAGAAGATCGAAGTGTTTCTATGAAGGATTCAAAGATCGAAGCATTTCTACAAAAGGGTCAAGTGATCGTGTGATGCAGAAGATGAATACATTGAAGAGTAGTTTTCCATTTACTGATGAATGTTGAAAACTTCCTATGATGTATAGATGTATAACCTTGATGATGTTGCATATATTGTATCTCTATTCTCCTATAGTATATGATGATGTTGTCAGTAGAATAACCTTCTCATTAAGGGGGAGTGTTGAATATTGTAAATTCAAAGGATATTCTAAATTTATTTTACTAATGTAACCCAAGGGATATGTTATTATTCCTTCGACAGGTTGTTACTATTGTAATTGGTCATCATAGAGTCATGAGGTAAAGCCTCCATTGTAAGTGGGGTCAATAGCACCCTAATGAATATAATGTTATAAGATCTTATATAACCATTAAAAACTTAACAAGTATACCATACCATTGGTTATATATTTTTACAATCATCTTTTGAGGCTGTGACTAATCACTTCCATGTCAATACTAGAAGTAAGGTTTCCCAAATAAGGTGTCGGATACAAAAAGGGGTGCCACATCACATAGTAATTCATATTCAAAAGGATTAATGAAGTAGGTGATTTTGCCTTATCGGGTGATCCTCAATTCCTATACATCCTTCATCCAATCGATATTATAATGGTGAGGATGTGGAGTGGTGAAAAAACCTAGTTTCTTCATGAGATCTTCAGAAACAAAATTCTTCTAGCTGCCATTATCCACAATCAAATGTAATGGATTGTTTTAAACCCATATATGTGTATGGAAAATGAGCTCTTATTCCTCCTCATCGGTGGTAGTTGAGAATTTTGGAGTGGTCGATGTCGATGTCAAAAGGGTCGATGCTTTTGGGTTAGATTCTACCAGGGTTTTTTCAGACAAGTTGGAGGTAGAATTTTTTTCCAAAAATTTCTTTTGAGCCTTGCATTCAGACGTATCATGACATGATGAATTGTGGTGATAAAAAAATTTCTCGATAGGGGGTTGTTTTCTACATTCCCTCTTGCCTTTCTCAAATTAATTTTTTCCATAGTCTTGATTTGGTGGGGTCAGCTGAGAAGTGTGTCTTGACTTGTAGGAGTTGGTTGATGACTTCATGTCGGATGTGCATCCTGTCGGCTTAGTATTGAAGAATAATTTTCCTTTCTATTTGAATTCAAGATTAATGGAATAGTGGAATGCATCTACAAGCATAATGACAGTCATAAACTCCATCTCTTTCTAAATGTATGAGGACAATCCGCTAACATACTTCAAAACAAGCAATTTCTCTTCTTCTTAAATGCCAAGTCTAGCCATTAGTCGATAGAGATTGTCAATGTAACTCTGCATGGACTGGTCTTTCCATTGCATTATCTGCTAGCACTTCTTATACTGATGTTCAATGTACTTGGGTTGGTATAAATCCTTTCGGATGTACTCGACAAATTTCTTCCATGTCTCTATGGGGTCTCCGTCTTTCTCCATCTTTGTCGATAGCTTCTCCCACCAGCAGTGCACATATGTCGACATCTTTAAGGATGCATTGGTGATATTTTTTTAGCTTCTGAGAGTTGATTCACGGAGTAATAGGATTCTAGTTGTTGCACCCAATTTTCCACATATTCTATGTCAATATTTCCTTCTAGATTTGGTATGTCCAAGTTCATTTGCACCTTGAATGGACTGATTTTGTCGGATTTGGATCTTGTCAAGAATCCTACATATGTCAAGGCAAATTGCATGATAATATAATTTAACTGGGTGAACATTTAGGTTCATTTTTTAGTTAGTTCTTTCTCTATGAGTTGCTTTGTCTGGTCAGTTACATGTTTATTGTATGTTTCTCTGACCATCTTCGTTCTAGTGGCGTGAGTAGATAGATATTTCGAAGTCGAAAGTAGTGTCTGCTTGGATTGTTGATTTTGTGAGTGTGTTTGAACAAGAATAAGTCAAGTAACCTCGATATAAATTTATACACATGACATAAGAATGAACAAGCTATGATACCAATGATCTGATCGCTCATAGGTGCATGATGGGGACAACAGTTCGATTGTATGAATCGAGTACTGCTATGGAGGAATCTTATTAATAATAAGAAAAGAAGGAAATACACTACACATGGAAGCATACACACACAGAGACAATATGGAATAATTCGAACCAATCTCTTATTTATTTCTATCTCTGTTACTTTGTTATACACTTCACTACTATTGTATATTACAATAATGTACATGCTTAAATACATCATTGAGAACACTTGGGTTGTCTTCCTGTTACGTTCAGTTACAAGAGAAGTTGGAACGGTTCCAGAAGTTTAACAGTTACAGATGAATGGAAGAAAGAAAGACAATATTTCGTAGTTCATTGGTTGTTAGTGTCAATGATGCATGTTGAGGTGTTGAATCTGTCTAAGTCGATACTGAACCTGTCGAGGTATGGAACTTGTCAAAGTCGATATTAAACCTATCAAAGTTGATGTTGGAATCCATTGTCTCCTACAAATAATGTCAACTGTTGGGTGGATCTAAATACTTACAAGTCAAATCAATTCAGTATTGTATGGACTAGGGGCATATTGCTTGCACACACTTCCTCATAGTTTATTCACTTTTTACAATATAGTTTTTGAACACTAGGTGGTGGGGAATTATAATGGGATTTTTTTATTTACATGTGTATCGCTTCTATATTATCCCCTCAAGTTCTTAGTTTGGTGATTATTCCATCATTGATTGATTTTGGTTCGCCACCATGGTTATGTGAGGCATACTTCTCTCATATATCGATTGATTATCAAGACTTGTGGCTCATTTAACTATATGCTCCTCATTTTGCATATGTTTTATGGTGGTATCAACATGCTAATGACTATATTGTTTACTTTCATGAGATTTTCACCTTGGATATGAAGCATAGAATTCTGATGGCATATTTAGTAGGTTGACTCCTCATTTGGAGAGAGCATTATTCCTTTACAAAAATTCCTTGATGATGGAATCCTTTTCCAATGGATATATTGGGCTTATGTTTGGAATCCAATGTTATTTTACTCATTGACCTAGTGGACATATACCCTTTTTAAGGCACCTTTGCACACTCATTGAGATTTTATTGGATGAGGAACACTCAGAGGAAGGTCCAAACAACTATATTGATGGTTATAAATGGTCAAAATATTTGATCATCATGGAGATTTCCTTCTTTGAGGATGATAAAACGGGAATGGCCAGCAATTATTTCGCTTTTTGTTATTCATTGTTGACTTTTCATTGTGTAAATTAATACTTAGTTAGAGGATAGTAATTATGTATTCTTCCCTGAAAGAGATCATGGATATTATTATTTTAATTTGGATGGTTTTTAGCTCTAACTCTATATAAGACAAGCTCCCTCCCATTGTAACTATAATTGGAATTTTGTGGAAATAATAGAGTACTATTTGTTGGAGGATTTTTTAAGGTTGTTTGGATTTCAAAGTTCAAACACACATATTTTGGATATAATTTTATTAGTATCAATGTTGGAAACTACTTGCATGTATATGTTATGAAGTGCTCAATTCTGGGTAACATTGTTCCTTTCTTAGAAATGCTTGATTGTGGTTTATTTCCCTTTTATAGTCTTTGATTTTATTTCCATAAATGAAAATGATGTATCTTTCCTCTTGATTAAAGATAGCTGCAAAATTTACATTATATATTCATAAAACAAACTCTCTTGCATGTTCAAAGGTCTTTCTTCATTGGGGTTCATGAAAGTAATTTTTTGCATTTATGGAGAGCAAGATTGGATAGTTGTGGCTTATTATTTTAGATTTATTTTATGTTCTTATCTCATTAGAAAATAATACATTAATATTTCCCTATTTGACTCCATAATCCCAAAACTGGTTTATCCATTACTCTGCCTTTCAACCACCTATAAACTAAGGTTCTATTCTGCGATATTGCAAACTAGGGTTTTGCTAAGTAAGACACTGTATGAGGAAATGCAACTTTTGGACTCTGGGGTGAAATTTTGAAAACCATGCATTGATGTCCCATGGAGAGTGTGTCCATTTATTCCTTTCCCAAACAAATATTCAAGAGATTATGGATTTTAAAAAATTTGAAAACTTTGGTTTATATGCCCTCTGACAAATTCACCAAATTTCCTTGAATGAGTTTTGGATGAGAGTTGCAACTTGTGATAAAATGAAAAACAAAACTATGATGGATGAAAGGTCGATCCCTTTGGATTTGTGGCATGGGACTCCATCTAGGGACACCTCTATCCCATGGGTTCATGGCCATGAACCTTGATGTACTTTTCAAATTCTTAAACTAGGGTTTTGCTTAGTAATAAGCGATGCAAATTTTGGATTCAGGGGTGAAATTTTCAAAACCATGCATTGAAATATCATGGAGAGTGTGTCCATGTATTCCTCTCCCAAATAAATATGTGGGATATTACAAATATTTAAAATGTCAAATGGTTTCGTTTATATACCCTGTGACAAATTCACAAAATGTCCTTGAACGTATTTTGGATGTGAGTTGCAAATATGATAAAATGAAAACCATAACTTTGATGGATGAATAGTTTACCAAATTGGATTCATGACAAAGGAGTATGCACCCCTAGACCAAGGGTTCATGGCCATGGACTAGAGTACTCAACAATTTATTAAACTAGGGTTTTGATCAATAATAGGCAATGCAACTTTGGATTTGGGGGTGATATTTTGAAAACCCTGCCTTGATGTCTCGTGGAGAGTGTGTCCGTGTATTCCTTTCCCAAAAAAATATGCAGGAGATTGTGAATTTCAAAAATGTCAAATAGTTTTGTTTATATGCCCTGTGACAAATTTGCCAAATAGCCTTGACTAAGTTTTGGATGAAAGTTGAACTTCATGATAAAATGAAAACCAAAACTTTGATGGACGAATGTTGATCCCATTGGAATGGTGAAAATGGATTCCAAATAGGGGAACCCATAGACCACGTGGTCATGGACATGAACTTGATGTAATCAACAATTTATTAAATTAGGGTTTTGATCAGTAATAGGAAATGCAAATTTTGGATTCGAGGGTGAAATTTTGAAAACCTTGCCTTGTTGTCCCATGGAGAGTGTGTCCATGTATTTCTTTCCCCAAAAAACATGCACGAGCTTATGGATTTAAAAAAAATTGAACAGTTTGGTTTATATTCCCTATGACAAATTCACCAAATGTACTTGAATGAATTTTGGATGCAAGTTACAACTTGTAAAAAATGAAAAATAGAACTTTGATGGATGAATGATCAATCCCATTGGATTCATGACAAGGGATTCCAACTAGGGTCACCCCTAGTCCATGGGTTCATGGCCATGAACTTGATGTTCTCAATAATTTATTAAACTAGGGTTTTTCCTAGTAATAGGTGATGCAACTTTTGGATTTAGGGGTGAAATTTTGAAAACCCTACCTTGATGTCCCATAGAGAGTGTGTCCATGTATTCCTTTCCCCAAAAAATATGTAGGATCTTACATATTTTAAAATTTTAAAATAGTTTGGTTTATATGCCCTGTGACAAATTCACCAAATGTCCTTGAATGAATTTTGGATGTGAGTTGTAACAAAAGATAAAATGAAAACAAGTACTCTGATGGATGAATGGTTGATCCCATTCTATTCATGACAAGGGAGGCCATATAGGGGAACCCATATCCCATGGGTTCATGGCCATGAACGTAATGTACTAAACAATTGCTTAAACCAGGTTTTTTCTTAGTAATATGTTATGCAACTTTTGGATTTGGGGCTGAAATTTTGAAAAGGGTGCCTTGATTTCCCATGGAGAGAGTGTCCATGTATTCATCTCCTAAAAAATATGCAGGAGATTATGGATTTTAAAAATGTTGAGCCATTTAATCTATATATCTATGACAAGTCATCAAATGTCTTTGAACCACTTTTGGATGCGAGTTACAACTCATGATAAAATGAAAACTATAAATATGATGGATGGATGGTTAAGCCAAAAATGGATTCCAACTAGGGGAACCCCTATCTCATGGGTTCATGGCCAAGAATTTGATGTACTCGATGATTTTTAAACTAGGGTTTTGCCTAGTAATAGGCAATGCAACTTTTGGATTTGAGGGTGAATATTTTGAAAACCATGCCTTGAAGTCCTGTAGAGAGTGTGTCCATGTATTCCTTTCCAAAAAAACATGTATAATCTTATGTATTTTAAATATGTCGAACGGTTTGGTTTATATGACTTGTGACAAATTCGCTAAATGTCCTTGAATGACTTTTGGATGTGACTTGCAACTTGCGATAAAATGAAAACCATAACTTTGATGGACGAATGGTCAATAACATTGGATTTGTCACAAGGGATTCCAACTAGGGGCACCCCTATTCCATGGGTTCATGGCCACGAACTTGATGTACTCGATAATTTCTTAAACTAGGGTTTTTCTCAATAATAGACAATGCAACTTTTGGATTCAGGAGTGAAATTTTGAAAACACTGACTTAATATCATGTGCAAAGTGTGTCCATGTATTTGTTGAAAAAACAAACATGAAAGAGATTAATTATTTTAGAAATGTCAAATGGTTTGGTTTATATTGCCTTTAAAAAAAATATGAAATGTCCTTGAACAACTTTTGGATGTGAGTTGCAAATCACGATAAAATGAAAAACAAAACTTTGATGAATGAATGATCGATCATAATGGATTCATGACATGGGAATCTAGATAGGGGAACCCCTATCCCATGTGTTCATGGCCTCTAACTCAATGTACTCGAAAATTTCTTAAACTATGGTTTTTCTTAGTGATAGGCGATGCAAATTTTGGATTCAGGGGTGAAATTTTGAAAACCCTACCTTGATGTCCCGTAGTGAGTGGGTCCATGTATTCCATTCCCAAAAATATATGTGGTATATTAATTATTTTAAATATGTCAAACGGTTTGGTTTATATTCCCTGTGACAAATTCGCTAAATGTCCTTGAGTAACTTTTGGATCCTACTTGCAACTCGTAATAAAATGATAACCAGAACTCTAATGGATTAATGGTCGATCCCATTGGATTCATGACAATGAAATCCATTTAGGGGAACCCATAGCCCATGTTTTCATGTCCAGGAACTTAATGTACTCAAAATTTTCTTAAACTAGGGTTTTGCTCAGTAAAATGCAAATATAATTTTGGATTCATGGTGAAATTTTGAAAAGTGTGCCTTGATTTCCCATGGAAAGTGTGTCCATGTACTTCTTTCCTAAACAAATATGCATGAGCTTATGTATTTTAAAATTTTTGGAAGGTTTGGGTTATATGCCCTGCGACAAATTTGTCAAATGTCGTTGAACAACTTTTGGATGAGAGTTGCAACTCGTGATAAAATGAAAACCATAACTATGATGGATGAATAGTGGATCTCTTTGTATTTGTGAAAAGGGATTCCAGCTAGGGGAACCCCTATCCCATGGGTTCATGACCACAAACTTGATGTACTCGACAATTTCTTAAAGTAAGGTTTTTCTCAGTAATAGGAAATGCAACTTTTGGATTCAAGGGTGAAATTTGAAAAACTTTCCTTGATTTCCCATGGATAATGTGTACATGTATTCCTTTCCCCAAAAAACATGCAACATTTTTTAAAAATGTCAAACAGTTTGCCTTATATTTTTTGTGACAAATTCACCAAATGTACTTGAATGAATTTTGGATGGGAGTTGGAACTCGTGATAAAATGAAATCTAGAACTATGATGAATGAATGGTAAATATCATTTGATTCATGATTACGGATTCCAGTTAGGAGTAACCCTAACTCATGGGTTCATGGCCATGAATTTGATGTACTCTACAATTTCTTAAACTAGTGTTTTTTTCATTAATAGGTAATGCAACATTTGAATTCAAGGGTGAAATTTTAAAAACCATGCCTTGATTTATTATGGAGAGTGTGTCCATGTATTGATGTCCCTATCAAACATGCAGGAGCTTATGAATTTTAAAAATATCAAATATTTTGGTTTATATTGTTGATGTATTTGTAACTTCGGAATGTATTCACTTGTATATCTTATGTATTGCACCGCGATGTTCATTCTCGGAAGTATCTGTAATGTAATTAAGTCATGTCATGCCTCGATGTTCTGATAGGGAGATTCAATAATGTAAAAAAGTTATGTAAAGTCATAGAGTATAACCCTCCTTATTGATCAAGGGTTAAATTCCCCACAGTTGTGGGGCCCTAGGGTTATTAGAATTTCCTAGAGAAGTCGTCCCTAGTGAGTTATTGTCAAGTCAAGAATTAGTATAAATAGAGAGGGAGACTCTCTATTTAACACACATTCATGCACATTCACTCACACTCAATTGTATCACATAACTAAGAGAGAGAGAAGAAGCTGGGATAAGAGAGAGAGAGAGAGAGAGAGAGAGAGACTACTGATGTCGGGAGATCATCTTACTGTCTTTGGGTTTTACTTTTGGTGTTGATTCTCTCTCTGAGGAAGCTGCAAGGTTTTCTTCTTTATGGTACCCCCGAGGAAAATCTTTGTGTCCATTGTCTCTTGTGATTGATTGCTGTGCTTGTTATTATCTCAGATAAGATCCTAAGATCATATAGCTTAAATGTTAAAAATCTAACATGGTATCAGAGCTAACCTGAGAAGAAGACACTATGTAGCTGCTGAAGCTAGGGCTTACTACTTTTTGGATCTCTCTCCACAGATTTTCAGCAAAAGGAGGTTGGGATGACTCTCCTCTCTAGGGCACATATTTTTGTCGAAGCAGAATTTGATTTTGAGCATTTTCAGTTTTTGACCCGACACTACTGCCTGAAATTAGGGATTTCCACAGAAGTGGAATTTTTGAGTGAGCCCAAGCCTGGATTGATCTCCACCCCAAAATTGAAGTTTAGAGATCAAGATCAAATTTTTTGGTTGGGTAGAACTCCAGGAAAGTCAAACCCTAATATGCTCCTGAACCAGAAAACCAGCTCTGTAGAAATTCAGCTCCAGATCTAGATCCGACATCTTAATTGGGTAAGATCTAAATCTTTTGCATTTCCATTTGAGGTTCTCTGTTAAGATGTCCATCATACCAAGATTGATGAAAATCTTGAGGGAGATGATAACTTCCGATCTTGGAAGTATAGGATCTCCTTGGTCCTAGAAGAAAATGAATTGGACTCTCACATCAATGAAGAGGTTCTATTTCTAGAGGGAGATGAGGCTAAGGCCTTACACAATAAGAAATTGATAATGGATAAGAGGGTTATTGCTGATTCAATCAAGGATCACCTCATACCATAGGTGTCCTCTCTAAAGACACCTAAAGAGATGTTTGATTCCCTAACCAAGTTATTTGAAGGGAAGAACATAAACCAAAAGATGAATATGAAATTGTGATGACCACCTTGAATGGTCTCCCTAGGTCATGGGACTCTTTCATTCAAGGGATCTGTGCTAGAAAGAAGCTAGTCAAGTTTAGTAGACCGTGGGAGGAATGCTCACAAGAAGAAGCTTGAATATCAGCTCGAGAAGAAAATATGGGAAGTGAAGATGAATCTCTCACTGTACAATCCAAGAAAATCCAAACAAACCATCACAAAGGTAAGCACTCTCACCAAAAGAAAAAAACTAGAAAGTCTAACAAAGATTTGTCTAAGTACATTTGCTTTACATGTGATGAAAGAGGACACCTTGCATGAGATTGTCCTAGAAACAAAGATAGATCTCACAAGAGGAAGGGAAACAAGAAAAGACATCATGCTCATGCTGTAGAAGATGATGAGCCTTCCAAGAAGAGAATCAAACAAGAAAGTGATGATTCTTTAAGTGATGAAGAATATGTTTTGATTTCTGCTCTCACGAGAAACATCACACATGGAAGCAATAATTGGCTTATAGATAGTGGGGCTTCCAAACACATGATGTGATTCAAAGAATCATTTGTAAAACTATTAGAACATGAATCACCCCACAAGGTGAAACTTGGGGATGACTACCAATATCCAATAAAAGGTAGTGGAGAATCCTCCTACAAATTAGACTCTGGAAAGTCTATGAAAATGAAGGATGTCCTATTTGTACTAGGACTAAAGAAGAACCTTCTCTCCATCTCTGCATTAGATGCAAAAGGTATAAGAGTTGCATTTATAGATGGCCAAGTCATCATGTGGCCAAAAGGAAATACTATTGACGATGCAGTAGTAATTGGAGAACAAGAGGGAGGACTATACAAATTAAAGGGCCAACTAGAACAAGCTTTGGTTCATGACTCAGTAGAACCAAATGAAATTTGGCATAGAAGGCTTGCACATGCACACTATAGGGAACTACCACTTGCAAGCAAAGTTGCTGAAGGTCTTCCAGAAATACAACCAAAACATGAAGGAGTATGTAAGGGATGTGCGAAAGGAAAGAACACAAAGAAGACATTTCCAAGTAGTGAAAGCAAGGATAAAGGAATATTGGAAATCATTTAGTCCGATGTCATCCAGTTCATTAAGCGGGTATGTATACTATGTTTCTTTCATTGATGATTTTTCTAGGAAGACATGGATATAATTCATGAAGAATAAAGACGAAGTATTCAGCAAGTTCAAGGAATTCAAATTCTTGATCGAAAACTACATAGAGAAGAAGATCAATATTTTTTGATCAGACAATGGCAGAGAATTCACATCAAATGAATTCAAGGAATTATGCAAAGATTCAAGGATTAAGAGGGAGTTTACCACTCCATATAAACCACAAGAGAATGGGGTTGCAGAAAGGAAGAATAGAATGATCATGGAAGCTGCGAGGGCAATGGTTCATGATCAAGATATTCCCATGCATCTATGGGCAGAAGCGGCTAGAACAACTCTGTATGTATAGAACTGTACTCCACATAGAGTACTCGAGAACAAGACACCTGAAGAAGTATTTTTCGACAAGAAAATAGAAGTCAGTCATCTCAGAATATTTGGCTGTCCAATGTACATACACATTCCAAAATAAAAGGGGACAAAGTTAGATCCTTTAGGAAGGAAGGGTATATTTGTGGGATACTATGAAAGCTCGAAGGCTTACAGAATATACTTCCTAGGATTCAAGAAGATCGACATCAGTAGGGACGTAACATTTGATGAAGACTCAGCTTACAACAAATCCAGAAAGAGACCTGGTGAAGAACTTGTAGAAACAAAAGTACCCAGAATTTGTGACACAACCATGAATGATGAAACTCAAGAAGAAGATCAAGAAATAGAAGAACCTAAAGAACTTGTAGATCCACCTCAAGAGAAGAATCCTCACAAGAGGAAACCTACTTGGGTACAAGAAGCTATCTAAGGTGCAAAAAGATATGGGGATCCAGAAGAGATACACAGAGAAAGGAAAAGAACCAGGTCCTGCTTCGATTATGTAGCCCTATTATGTGGCTTCATTGATAAAGAACCTTCCAAATATGAAGAAGCAACAGAAAAGAAAGAATGGAAGGATGCTATGATCAAAGATTATCAATCGATCATGAAGAATGATGTTTGGGATGTTGTCCCAAGACCAAAGGGGAAGTCTGTTGTGACTTCCAAATGGATCTATAAGATCAAGCATGCTGCAGATGGTAGCATAGAGAAATATAAAGCAATATTTGTGGCTCATGGTTTCTCCTAGAAAGAAGGAATATATTATGAAGAAACTTTTACTCCTATAGCCATATATACTTCCATCAGATCAATACTGGCTTTAGCTATAGTAATGAAGTGGAAAGTACACTAGATGGATGTCAAGACAATTTTCTTGAATGGTGTAGTAGAAGAGGAAGTCTATGTGGAGTATTCACTCATTTTTGAGACATATGATAGAGAGACTCATGTGTGTAAGTTAAAGAAAGCCTTGTACGGTTTGAAACAGGCACCCATGACATGGTATGACAGAATTGACATCTTCCTATCCAGTTTGGGCTTTACCAATAGTAAAGCGGATTCCAACCTTTACTACAAGGTTGAAGAAGGGAACCCAATGATACTCCTACTATATGTAGATGATCTATTTGTAACAGGTGAGGATGGGTTGATTTATGATACAAAGAGGAAGCTTGCTGCTGAGTTTGAAATGAAGGACTTGGGTATGATGCACTATTTTCTAGGCATGGAGGTGTGGCATAATGCAGATGGAATTTCCCTGGGACAAGTGAAGTATGCAGTAGAGATCCTGAAGAGGCTCAGGGTGATGGACTACAAAGCCATGACCACACCTATAGAATTTAACCTGAATCTATTGAGTGATGATTCATCAGAAGCGGTTGATGCTACGATGTATCGTTAGATGATTGGGTCCTTGATGTACCTGACAAATACGAAACCAGATATTTGTTTTGCTGTGAACACATTGAGCCAGTTCCTGATGGATCCAAGACATGTTCACTTGATTGCCGCAAAGCATATTCTGAGGTACCTAAAGGGTACAACTGATTATGGGCTCAAGTATGAGGAAAATTAGAAGATTAACCTGCAATGTTATGTGGATTCAAATTGGGTAGGAAGTGCCATTGATAGAAAGAGAACTTCAGGTTGTTGCTTCAGTATGGGATTAGGTGTGATATCTTGGTTTAACATGAAGCAATCCTGTGCTACACTGAGTACAACCGAAGTAGAGTATGTTGCATCTTGTTTGGCTAGTTGTGAGGCAGTGTGGCTGAGAAAGCTACTGTCTGATTTATTTGATCTCCAGATGGATGCTACTTTTATATATTGCGACAACCAGAGCTGTGTGAAGCTGTTGGAGAACCTAGTGTTCAATGGCAAGTTAAAGCATATCAAGATCAAGTATCACTATATTAGGGATATGGTGTAGAGAGGAGAAGTGAAGCTCCAGTATGTTGCGGCAGAAAAGGAGATAGCTGATGTACTGACCAAACCATTAGCCAGATTAAATATTGAGTACTTCAGGGAGAAACTTGGTGCTCTCCAGATCGAGGTTCCCTCCAAAGGGAATTGATGTGTCTGTTGGTCTTTATAACATGGTGGAAGGCTAAGATTTACATGGTTAGATGTAAGTGTAGAGATGCTCTGATGTGATTGTGGGTTGTGTTACCACATGATCAGTGCAGAGATATTCTGATGTGAGTGTGGGATGTGTTCCCACATGATCAGTGCAGAGCCATTCTAATGTGATTGAGGGATATGTTCCCACATGATTAGATATAAGTGCAGAGATGATCTGATGTGATTGTGGGTTGTGTTACCACATGATCGATGTAGAGATATTCTGATGTGATTGTGGGAAGTGTTCTCACATGATTAGTGTAGAGCCATTCTGATGTGATTGAGGGATGTGTTCCCACATGATCCGATGTAAGTGCAACACTTGTCTAACATGATGGGGTTGTATGTAAGTGCAGAGCCTTTCTTACATGATGAGTTCAGATGTAAGTGCAGATCCTTTTTGACATGATGAGGTCAAATATAAGTGCAATGCCTTTTTGACATGATGAGGTCAGATGTAAGTGTAGATCCTTTCTGACATGATGAGGTCAGATGTAAGTGTAGAGCCTTTCTAACATGATGAGGTCGGATGTAAGTGCAGATCCTTTCTGACAAGATGAGGTTGGATGTGAGTGTTGGGCGTTTCTGACATGGGTTTTGGATGTGTTCCTCCCATGGTCAGATGTGAGTGCTGGGCATGCCTTTCTGACATGGTTCTTGGATGTGTTCCTCCCATGGTCAGATGTAAGTGCTGGGTGATCCTTTCTGACATGTTTCATTCCATGGTTAGATATAAGTGCTGAAGATGATGAAGACCTACATGAAGGATAGGCCTACAACCAACATGAAAAAGGGATGGATCTGTAGAAATTCTTGTGACGAGTAGAATTGATGATGACCTAGTGATGATAGAACAGTGATGATCCAGATCAAGTGATGATCCAGACTTGATGATGATCTAGTGACGATCTAGATCAAGTGATGATATAGACTTGATGATGATCCAGTGACGATCCAAATCAAGTGATGATCCAAACTTGATGATGATCTAGTGATGCTCCAGATCAAGTGATGATCCAGACTTGATGATGATCTAGTGATGCTCCAGATCAAGTGATGATCCAGACTTGATGATGATCCAGTGATGCTCTAGATCAATTGATGATCCAAACTCGACGATGATCTATTGATGATCCAGATCCAGTGATGATCTAGACTTGATGAAGATGGCTTGACAATGAAGATGAATTGACGATGAAGATGACCCTCCTTATTGATCAAGGGTTAAAGTCCCTGTAGTTGTGGGGCCCTAGGGTTATTATCCTCTCATAGAGAAGTCGACCCTAGTGAGTTATTGTCAAGTCAGGAATTAGTATAAATAGAGAGGGAGAGTCTATATTTAACAAAAAATTGTACACATTCACTCACACTTAGTTGTAGTGCATAATTGAAAAGGAGAAGAAGCTGGGACAAGAGAGAGAGAGACTACTGTTGTCAGGAGATCATCTTATTGTCTTTGGGTTTTAATTTTGGTGCTGATTATATCTCTAAGGAAGTTGCGGGGTTTTCTCCTTTATGGTTTCCCCAAGGAAAATATTTGTGTTCACTTTCTCTCGTGATTGATTGTTGTGCTTGTTATTCTCCCATATAAGATCCTAAGATCATATAGCCCAATTTTTTGTCGGAAAATTCTCATCGCATTAGCCACACTTTGAATATGCCATTGGTATAGAGACACAACATCGATGACATGTGGTGATTGTGTCCTATGCTTCGAAAACCTATGGGCATCACTATATCAATGTTTACATGTCTCTAGAGCAACGTCTTGGAGGCGCGCGCTATAACGATGAAGGACTGTGGAAAATTTATGCACCTAAGTCATTATGCGTCGCTAGAGCGATGTTGTTGTCACAATATCACCGCACATTTGTCAAAATAACAATGTATTGGAGTCGCTATAGCAACGAAGGACTGTGCAAAATTTATGCACTTAAGTCATAATGCGTTACTAGAGAGACATCTTGCTGTCGCTATAGCGCCGCATATTTGTCAAAATTTCATTGTCAAGGCACTGATATAGAGAAAATAGTTCATGGAAAATGAGAAGCAACTAAGCATTGATGTGTCCCTATAGCGATGTCATTGTGTTTCTATATCAACAAAATGAACGTTTCTATAGTGATGTTTACTGTGTATGTTTAAAAAAAAAAAAATTCGTAGAAAATATTGTATTTTGAATCTAGGAATACCTCTAGGAACTTACAATGACGTTGGTAGGAAATTATTATTAGAGACTAAATTTCCTACCTCATACAACTTAACAAGTGCAATATTTCAGCTCTATGTTATGCTACCTTGGAATATGAAGTTTGAACCATTCCCAACCTAGAAGAAATGCCATTATCATTCTCAACAGTCTTGACATACCTTTATTGTGATGGAATCTGGAACAATGATAATGTTCTAATTGTGGAGTACACACTATATTTTCTTGTTTATCAAAGCTATTCAAAAATCCCATAAAAAATACTCAGAGCATGTATTATATTATTGATACAGTATTGTTCTACAATTTTACAAGTCAGATAACTATTCTACAATTATTACACATTGAACATACAAGATTACTAAAACTATTCACTAGAGGACTAAGAGCATATTGATATAAAAAATGGTGTTAATTCTTATAAACCTATTGATATAACAACATACCCATAAAATATTGGTCATTCAATGCCAAGAATAAGGCCCAATTGTCTAAAATAAAACAAGCATTCCTTCACAGTCACTACTCAAGAAACGTCACAATGGAAGATCCTGATACAAAATATAACTAATAAAATGACCATCAAAGATAAAATCAAAATGTGAGCATAGACAAACAACATAGAATACTAAGATTATCATAAAGACAATTTAGATGTTTTTGCAGAAAAGAGCTTGTGTTTAAATTGATCTAAGAAATTGGTTGTAGATCAGATAGAATATTGATGTAAACAATTACCCTTAATCATGTTGATATAGATATTATGATCATGCAATGACAAAAAACAAGACAAGTCACGATACATGTAAAAATCAAGAATACCCTTGTTGGGAATTGCAAATACCTTCACTTGTAAATTTTCATTTTATGGATTCTTCAAATGCCAAGTCCTATGAAATGCCAACTCATAAAGCTTCAAAAGGATTCAAAGTCACTAAAGTTAGTATTGGTGTCATTTATATGCATAAAATTGGGTAATATAAGATTAAGAAGGTAAAAAACCAAAATATCCACCATAAAAATTTAAAGTTATCTTCACTGAAAACAAGTGACTAGCGAGAGAGAAAAATCCATACAGTAAATATAGGTCCATCCATAAAATAGAAAAATATAATTACTGAAACACTCTTCCTGAAACACTCTGCCTAAACATATCCCTGAATAAATGAGATGACTCGAGAGAGGTTAGTTGTTTGTTTATAGTCATTAGTGGATGAGCCATAGATAGCGATAAGTTTGGTATCCTAAGAATAGAAGTTGTTGCATTAATTTAGGAATAGATTGTTGATTAGTATGGGTTAGTAGTTAGTGAACGAGGGTTATTTAGAATTGAGGGGAATCTAATTGTAAGCAGGGAGTAGTGGTACGAGGTAGAAATTAGAGAGAGAGAGAGAGAGTTAGAGAAGATGGCCATTGAGAGATGATTCAGGCCATAGACAAAGTAGAATTAGGGTTTTGAAGTATATGTATAGTTTACTTTTTTAATGAGAAGAAGATTCATCAAATATCGTGTACCTTGTTCTTTTGCATTTTGTGTGTGTGATGTAATTAAGCAATTTTGATGAACAATTAGTTAGTTGATAAACTAAGTCTGTACATTGAGACCTGATACTAAATTGAGCAACAGTACTAGGAAGAACTTCATGAAAGAAATTCTAGTCAATGAGACATAGTTGGGTAGAATTTTTGTATGTGAAATTCCAGTTATTATGATTTTAAGATTGGGTAGAACTAGAGAGGTTCTAGTCTTTTTAGAAGTCTATTTATGAATTAAGTAAACACTTTGTGAACAGAGTAATTGTGCATTTTATTGTTGTTGAGTTAAGAGTTAGTTTGAATATATGGGATTACAGAGTAATCTTGCATTGATGTGTCAATGCGGAAAGAAGTTTGTGTAGGTCAAAGAAGGAAATGGTGTAAATCCATATTGAGGGTCACAGTTCGAGCTAGTGTTGATGGAGTTATTGTTGAGGAATCCCTATAGTGGACCGAGCATTTGCAGAAGTTTATTAAAGCTTAGAGAGATCCTGCATGATCAGATATGCAATGTATGACTGTGAATGATGATGGATAAAATTTCTATGTAATGATACTGATAATCAATGGAATTAACCGAAGAATGGTTGATATTTTCAATGTGGAGAAGAAATTAGAGGCTTGATAGGTGTGTAGCAATCATTGTAGGTTGAAAGTATGATATTGAATGACCCTTTGATTGTTTAACCTAATCGTAATGTCGAATTCCTAATTTACTGTGTGTTTTAATAAGTTGCATTTGCATTGCAGAAATCGACGAGTTTTGATGGTAGAGATCATGCTGGAGAAATTAAGCTGGGGATCGAATTGTGTGGTTTTTTGCAGAGAAAAAATACCAAGAATGGACGGCTGCTGAGTGTCTTGGAAGGAAGATTGATGATAGAGATTGAGTTACAGAAGGGATAAATTTTAATGAGGTTGAACGAAAGATATAACACCTTGTTCTAATCAATGGAGGAGAGTAGATATTGAGGTTAGAGAGGGAAGATGGTTAATGAATCTTGGAAGTGCGATGGGATGAAACATGTCCAGTTTCGATAGTCATCATACTCAACCATGGTCTAGGTTAAAAGCATACTATGGCTATTGCGATAAGCTCCTAGTTCTAAGCTAATGGTCATGTGGAGTTACACAATGTGTTAGATAGTTGTCTCTCAACCGAATGTGATAATACCTGGAAAGCATAGGGTGGTGGTTGAATGCACAAGTGTTTTTTTTTAAGTTGGCTTAAGTTTTTTAAATTCTGAAATATATAGGGAGGAGCCAAGATTGGCTAAGAAAAAAGAGATAGAAATAGAGCTTAGTAGTGGTTCTAAAAGGCTTAAGTGTGTCTTTTAAGCCAACAGAGTATGTGAGTGATTTCAACATACTAAGAATATCCTCGGGTAAGGTAGGATTTAGGGATGGGAATGCTATCAATAAAAAAACCATGTCCAGTATAGAAAAACCATACCTTAATATCCTTCATGCCCATAATGTCCTAGAAACAATGAGTTACAATAACCATTAAAGTAATTAAAAAAATAACACTAATAACAGTAGCGATCTATATCAGATCTAAGTTTTTAATGAAAGGCACCAATATATAATAGTAGCATGACATATCAAATATGAACCAATTATAAACTCAACATAAGATGTTAGAGCGGAGCTCTCTCATCCTCAGAAAAAATGATTCTAAATAGACTTCAACCTCTTAGCATTAGGTTACTTGCATGAGACTCAACTAGACCAACATACTTGTGAAAGGGGAGAACCCAAAACTGGAAAAGACCATAAAATAGATAATCCAACCTTGACAAACAAAAAAAAGTAGCAGCACAACAATTCGACCAACTCACAATAAAAAATGATAGCAAAGTACTCCAAAAAAGTCATATAAGGTAGTGATATGGTGGATGGCACCTAATGAGGGCTCTTAGGGTGAACATAAGGGTGCAAGAATGCAGAAAGTAGCTGATGTGGACATGCCTTGCAAAGTTCATAACAAGTATTCAAAATAATTTTTGGCTCATCCTCCTAGCTGATGTAAAGAATTCTCGAACATGGAAGGAAAATGCACGCAAAAATGCACAAAAGGTTGAAAATTTCCGTATGGGCATGTTTAACTAGCTGCGGGCATTTGATATTAGTCTTGTATGCATAATGCAATACTTGCAGGAAAAATTTAGAAAAATGCATGCAGGAAGAAGAAAAATTCCAGCATGAGTGAAGGAGATGTCATTAAAACACACGCAAGGTCCCCAATATGCCCACAAGTTGAGACAAATTTCAGCCAGGCCTCAATAATATCCTCAAGCCTCAAATATTCCTTCATTTGAGAGTAAAAATTCCCATGGCTAGTTAAAAATTCCTGCAACCTGTAAAAATTCCTGCAACTAGTTAAATATGCCCACATTTAAGATGCAGAATACACTTACATCAATTCTCCAAACTGGATAAGCAGATGATTTGGAAAAATGTTTGCAACCTGTTCAGAAATTCCACACAACCAGTTTGAAAATGCACGTTGGACTGATCAAATGCCCGCACTACCTTATAAAATTCCCACAGGCATTAAACATATGCACGCAGGTCCAGACAAATGCTCACAATTATGCACAAAAAGGTTGAAAATGCGAGAAGGCATCCAAAGAAATAGATGAATTAAAATGCAGAAATAAATTAGCTACAATATGTTTACATAAATTAGATGAAGTAAAATGCAGAAATGAATATATTGAGATGAATAGACCAGCAATGTTTTAGGGGGAGCAATTACTCTACAAATTGGTAGGGGGAGCAATATGGTTAGATAAATAAAAGAAAATAAAGTGAAGCAGCATTGTGATGCTGGCATTGATGCATGCTTACCTTTTATGGATTTACTAGATGACAGTTGATACATTCATTATGCAGGCATGTCCTTAGATGTCATGGGAATTTCAATGATAAAGTTAAACACTTGAAAGGTACAACTAAAGTAAAGCTGTTATGGGAATCCTAAGATTATAAATATATTTTTCAACTATATTGTACGACCACTTGGATGGAGATGACAGGTACAACAGTAAAGGAAAAAGCATGTTGATGACATAGGATGATGACATTGCAAAAATGAATATAAATGTTGATCATAAAGGATGATGACATGGAAAAAAGGACAAGATAGTTTGGATATAAAATCAATGTGAGGGTAGGTTACCCGGCCTTATCAATTGTATGTGGTCATACGTCTCATGCAAAGAGTGGTAGCTCATAATCATCATCACTGGATAAGGAATCTCACATGGTCATCTCATATTCCTCAGGTTAACTCAGCAAGGTGTGGCCAGCTCCTTGAGGATAACCATAGTCCTCGGAATATGTCCCACATATTCCAAAATAAGCTATGAAACAAAGTGAACAAAATTTTTGCATATAAATTGTAAAAAGCACAAATATAGGTATATTAATTGATTTAATACTCATAGCTACCAAAAACAAAAAAACCACCCAAAAATAAATTATAAACATTAGAGTAATAATAAACATTAAAATATTAATAAACATTAAAAATAATAAACATTAAAAAGAGAACAAACATTTAAAACTTATAGAGCTTGACTTGAAAAAAAATTGATCTTAACAGAGTACAGACCCATACATTGTCGCTTCTGCTCAAAGAACAATTATTTTTGATATTTTCCCTGGATCAATATACTAGTTCTCTCTCAGGCTCTACAAGCCTCCAAGCTATCCAAGATTCTCTAGTTATTCTCAGTGTATGCGGTGATATATTCTCTCAATGTACAATATTCATTCACCTCATAATATGGTAAAAAATGAATACAATATCACACAACCACAAATACCATACACTGTGAAAATATATCATGACATACACACTATTTCACCACTTGCACAAATATTATTTCTTTGTACTGAGATACCTCCACTCAATGATTTAACATACTCATATGGCCTCCATCTAACCATGATGTATGATAATTCAAAGTGTTCAGTATCCATAGGAAAATTTATATGGAATAATATCATACTACCACATTCAAGGCATCTTATTCCACCTACACATATTTTATTGAAAAAAACATTTTCATGATTTGTTTTACATAATATCAATGAAATAAAATCATGCACAATACAATCATCAATATGTTCATACGGATCTAGTTCATTCCCCCCATAGTATCCACGGGGAAATGGATTGGTTGAATCATCAAACAAAATCCTACTTAGGATAATAAAGAAGATGTTGTCAGTAAACTAAAAAAACTTGGGATGTAAATTTGAGATATGCTCCCTGGGATGATAGAATAAGTGTTAAAATATCCATTAAAATCTCTCTTTTCAATTGGTTTATGGAAAAGAAGCAGAACTTCCCATCCAATTGGAACTACTTGTGCTCAAATTGATCCAAAATGAAATGAAGTCAAATGATTTGGTTAGGAGGATGTATGAATTGATAGAAGTGAAACAAGAAAGGGAACAAGTCAGTTTGAAATTGCTAGTGCATCAGAAGAAAAGGAAAAATAATATTGATAATAAGGACATAGCAAGGGATTTCTAGCCAGGAGACTTGGTTCTCAAGTGGGATGCTAAAAGAGAAAATAAAGGAAAACATTGAAAGATTGATAATATTTGGATGGGTCCCTATCTCATCTCAGTTGTATAAGACAACAACACTTTCATTCTTGTAGATCTAAATAGTGAAATATTGGAGGCTACTATTAATGGGAGACTCCTCAAATGTTTCTTCTTTTATTGAACTTCCTAAAAAGTATAATAAAAATATGATGTACATAGTATAAATAGCAGCAAGAAGTATGATCCCTCAAGTCTAGGAAAACCTAGGTGTGAAAGCAATAATAATTATCCATGATTGTGTATCTAATCAACAATGAAGAACATATGGGTTAATTTTAGTAGTAATAGGGCTAATTCTTAACTTTGGGTTGAATTTGAGGATTGATTTCCAATTCTAAGCACCCATGCAGTGTTGATGTAATTGTAACTTTGGAATGTATTCACTTGTATTTCTTATCTATTGTAACCCGATGTTTATTCCGAGATGTAATTGAGTCATGTCATACCCTGATGTTTATTCCGGGAAGTTTCTATAATGTGAAAGTCATGTCAAGTCATTGTGGGTAACCCTTCTATTGGTCAAGGGTTAAAGTCCCCACAGTTGTGGGGAACTAGGGTTATTAGACTATCCTAGTGAAGTCGACCCTATGTGAGTCATTGTAAGTCAGGGAAATAGTCCCCACTGTTGTGTTACCCTCCTGTTGGTCGTAGGAGGTGAAGTCCCCACAAGTTGTGGGGCACTAGGGTTATTAGACACTCCTAGAGATGTCGGATCTAGTAAGTAATTGTTAAGTGAGGCCGACATGATGGAGTGGGTTCCAAGTGAACGGAAGAATATAAATAGAGAGTGAGTCTCTCTATTTAGGACACACACACTCACTCATTGGAGCGCATGAGTGAGAGGAGAAGTTACTGGGACAAGAGAGAGACTGCTGCTGTCGGGAGATCATCTTTATGTTTTCGGGTTTTACTTTTGGTGCTGATTCTATCTCTGAGGAAGTTGTGGGGTTTTCTCCTTTATGGTTTCCCCGAGGAAAATTCTTTGTTTCTCTTGTCTCTTGTGTTTTATTGCTGTGCATGTTATTCTCTCAGTTAAAGATCCTAAGATCATAATGGTAGATTGAATGATAAAAATATAACATGGTATCAGAGCTAACCTGAGAAGAAGACATTCTACAGTTGCAGAAGCTAGGGATTCTTACTTTTTGCGTCTCTCTCCACAATCCATCAGGAAAAGTATGCTAGGCCGAATCTCCATTGAAGGACGCATCTTTTTGTCAAAGCGAAATTCGATTTCGGTCATTTTTAGTTTTTGGTGTGGAAATTAGGGATTTCTATAAATTTGAGAACATAGATCTGTAGACAAATACACAACTCACAAAGTAGATCTCACAATTTACTCAGCAATTGAAGAATGAAACAATGAAAAAATGGCTTGCAGGTATGAATGCTTTCATTAATCAAAAGTAATCAGATAATAATTACAATGAAGTAAAATGGCTTTAATAGTGACATGAAATTCAAATCCACATGAGGAAATTTTAATTGATAGACTCTACTTAACTGTAGGTAACTAAGACCTTGTCTAAATCACTATCGGAGGACTCAGTAGTTAACTGACCTTGTCTAAACCATAACCGGAGTTCTTCGGAGCTCTAAAACACAACTCAAAGTGTTACATTCAGTGTTGACTAAGGTTAACTGACTGTGGTAGGTAAGAAATGTACCCCACATGAGTGCAGTCAAGTAAAACTAGTGCTAACTGAATGTAGAGGACTAGAACTGAATGTAACTGACTCCTAACTTAGCTTGACTAGTCATTAACTGAAAAGAACTGACCTTGGTTGGTTTCGACACTCCCAGTGGCTTCCTAAATTGTAGGGATTAGTTTAGGAGGCTCCTCAACTGATGCAATCAAGTGCAATCAGTGGTAGTGAGCCTCAATTAGTGTTCCCCACACTTTAGTAACTGAAACATGTGCCCCAATTAGGCCAAGTGGACACAATGGTGTTAATGACTATAAATAAACTGGATGGACTCCCAATTTAGACATGACTCCCAATTTAGACATATGACCAAATTTGGACAAGGAAGGATTAACAATCCTAACACCCCCCCCCAAATGCTAACTTGGACAAACTATGGGCCCTGGTAAGTAAGACCATAGGTCACCCATTACATCAAGTAAAATAAAGTAACTGCTTAATACAAGGAGCTGGGGCAAAAACCACATGGGAAAAAAGCCCTCGCTCTAGCTAAGCAGGTAGAATCAGGTCTCAAGTTTGAAAAACTTGAAAATATGTTGCTGCAATCTTCATCTCTATGAGGTAGTGAAGCAGCATGCATGGTGTGCTGTGCATAGGTATTCTGGGGCCTGGCATGTAGACTTCTCCTTCTTCTCCAAAAATGATGATGGAAGGAAGGAGGAATGTAACCTTTGTCTCTTGTTGAATGAAGAGGTGTATGATCATATCCATTCTTTTGAATGTAGTAAGACTGATCCCTTGCCATATAGCATCTTACAGGGAGTCTATTGCATCTCCCTGAAGGAGGTAAGATAGCATGACATAGCATAAGAGTCTTTCCTTTCTGAGTGTTAGGTGAGTTTCCAGTCATCTTCCTAGCTTCCAGTTTGGAAGTAGGGACTGAATCTAGATCTGAGTCACCCTAAATCTCAAGGTCATAACCTGATATAGATGGATCTGCAATACTAGTAGAAGCTATAAAAGAAGTAGATGCAAATGATTTTACCTTCCCTTGTAGGTGGCTACTGAGAGTGCACTGGTTCTGAAGGAGGCATGAAATGTGAGAAATCATATGATTTTGAAGCATGATTCGCAGTACCCTTTGCTATGATGCTCCCAGTAGAGATATCTATGATCTCCACTAAGTCAGGACCAAAGATCACTCGCTTTGGAGATCCAGCATGGGTCATCTGATAGACAGATAATAGGTTTGAAGCTAGGGAGGGAACAAATAGCACATCTTTGAACCTTCCATGTTCAAGTTGGACAGAGCCCTTCCCCTTTGTTTTGACATTACTGTTATTGCCCATCTGAATACTAGGATCATCAAAGGACTAAAAAGAAGAGAATGATTCTCTGGATGCAACCATATGGTTGGAACCTCTAGAATCAATGAGGAAGATAGGTGTTTATGTGTAGCAAGCCTTCATTGCATGTCCTTTCCTTTGGTATTCTTCTTCTTCTTCTTCTTTAGAGTCATCCTTCCTTTCATTAGCAGGTACAAAAATGTTGTGCTTTTTCAAAATAAGAGCCATTTCATCAAGTTGTCTTCTCATACATGAGCTTTTTGAATGGAAGCCCCTTCCACAGTAAGAGCAGAGGACCTTTCCTTTTCCATTCTTCTTGCTTCTCTTCAAACCTAAAGGTTCTTTTGACTGCTATTTCTTCACAGGGGATTCATCTCTTTTCTTCCCTTTGTCATTCGCTACCTTATCTCCTCTTACAACTAGATCTAGATCTTTGGGAGATCGAATGATCCCCATTTGGATCAATTTATCATTCTCAGAAATAAGATATTGGATGAAAGCATTAAGAGTGGGCATCTTCTAATTTGGAGTAGTGAGCCTTATTGTTTGGAAGGTGGATACAAAGACTGAGTAGTTTGCATTGAGCTTTGTGAGAATAGCAAGGATGAGCTAATATTCATCCTTCTCCACTTTGCATTGCTTTAACATATATATCAAGTTCTTGAACTTTGTGAAGAATTCATTCAGAGATTCGAAATTGGATGCATTGAGAGTAATCAGATCATTTTCTAGCTGATGGATCCTCATATCATCATGCTTATCAAATAGGGAGGCAAGCTTGTCCCAAACCTCCTTGGGAGTCTTCAATTCTAGGATGTGGAACCAAAGATATTTTGAGACCGAGGAGAGCAAGTGTCCATGGGCTTCATCAAGCCTATTCATTTACTTAGCTTTGTATTTATCTAAATATGGCTCTTCCTCTGCTTCTTCTATGAGTCTGAAAAGCCCTTTGGTGCGGAGCATTACCACCATGTCTGCCTTCCACTGGTGATAGTTTAAGGGAGTGAGAGGCTCTATTGGATGAGCCATTTCAAATGTAGTAGGAAGAACTGAGCTGCTGTAGAAAATGCAGTGAGAAGAAGGGCTGCTTGTAGCGAATGCTGTAAGAAAAGCTAATAACCTGTCACACAATCAAACATACAAAGTAAGGTCGATAGTTAGCACTTTTGGAATTTCCTTCACACCTAGCATAGTTGATCAAGCAAGCTTGATCAAAAATTTCTTAACTTGGGATATTAAGTGGTAAATTCTTTGCTTCTGGTGCAGTACTGGAAAGAGGAATTGACAAAAAAAATGATTTGACTGGAGATCTGAGGAGGAGAGGAGTCTTGTCCACCAAGGCTCTGATACCATGTAAATTTGAGCACATATATCTGTAGACAAATACACAACCCACAAACTAGATCTCACAATTTACTCAGTAATTGAAGAATGAAACAGTGCAAAAATGGCTTGTAGCTGTGAATGCTTTCATTAATCAAAAGTAATCAGATAATAATTACAATGAAGTAAAATGGCTTTAATAGCCACATGAAATTTGAATCCACATGAGGAAATTCGAATTGATAGACTCTACTTGACTATAGGTAACTAAGACCTTGTCTAAATCACTATTGGAGGACTCAGTATTTAACTGACCTTGTCTAAACCATAACTGGAGTTCATCGGAGCTCTAAAACACAACTCAAGTGTTACATTCAGTGTTGACTAAGGTTAACAGACTGTGGTAGGTAAGAAATGTGCCCCACATGAGTGCAGTCAAGCAAACCTAGTGCTAACTGAATGTAGAGGACTAGAACTAAATGTAACTGACTCCTAACTTATCTTGACTAGTCATTAATTGAAGTGAACTGACCTTGGTTGGTTTCAACACTCCCAGTGGCTTCCTAAATTGTAGGGATTGGTCTAGGAGGCTCCTAAACTGATGCAATCAAGTGCAATCAGTGGCAGTGAGCCTCAATTAGTGTTCCCCACACTTTAGTAACTAAAACATGTGCCCCAATTAGGAAAAGTGGACCCAATGGTGTTAATGACTATAAATAGACTGGATGGACTCTCGATTTAGACATGACTCCTAATTTAGACATATGACCAAATTTGGACAAGGGAGGATTAATAATCCTAACACTTTCCATAGAAGAGGAATTTTTGAGTGAGCCGAACATAGGATTGATCTCCTCATCAAAAACAAAGTTTGGAGACATGGATCAAGTTTTTTGGTTGGGTGAAACTCCAGGAAAGTCAAACCCTAGTTTGACCTCGAGCTAGAAAAACCCTAAATACCAAAAACTGCTAAGTTTTGGTACATTCACTATATCCCAATATTGGAGAATATTCATAAGCAAAATATTGTAGAGGCCGAATATAAAATCCTAATTTACACTGTGTCCAAAATTCAGCCTCATATTCACCATATTCTGGGAGATATGATCCCTCCACGTTAGGGTTCCAGCCTCTTCCAGAATTCATCCCTGATCAAGACACCTGGGGAGAATTACTATATCTTGGGATACATAGGTCCACATGAGATTTATGAAGCTATTATAGAAAGGGCATAGACTTCAATTTTTGTGTTCTGAGATTTAGACTTAGAAGATGAACCAGTGACACATGGCAGTCTGTACAACTTCGCTGTTCTGAATAGTCCTATAATAGGTCACCTTGGAAAAAGGACCATAAGTCCCAATTGGTGAAACCAATTCTGATGAAACTTGTGGTGTTGGAATAGGAACATGTGAGGCTACTGCAGTGTGAAATTTAAGACACCGAGGAGTAGTAATTTCGAAGAGACCACAGAAATAGTAATAGGCATTTCTGTAGAAGAAAGTGGAAAACTAGGGCTTCCTGTTCCTAGAGCTTCCCTCCACTGTTTTCAGAAAAGGAGTACATTGGAAAGCTCAATTTGAAGAGATACATATTTCTATCCAATTAGATCTAGAATATTCCAAGTTTTTAAAATTAGGGTTTATGTGACAAACCCTAGATCAGCCAGCTTCGGAACCAGGACGGACACCTCAAAACGGTAAGATCTAATCTTTTGTTATTTTCATTTGAGGTTCTCATTTCAAAGTGATATATCACATTAGCTTGATGAAAAGCTTGGGGAAGTTGACAACTTCCAAGCCTAGAAGTATACGATCTCTCTAAAGAAAATGGATTGGACACCTACATGAGTATAGAGGTTCCAGTTCCAGAGGGAGATGAGGCTAGAAGCCTTACACAAGAAGAAATTGGTCAAGGCCAAGAAGATCATTGTTGATTCAATCATGGATCAACTTGTACCACAAGTGTCTTCCCTAAAGACACCAAATATTTTTGATTCCTTGACCAAGCTATTTGAAGGGAAGAACATACATCAAAATATGACCTTAATAAACCAGTTGAAGAATGTGAAGATCCAGAATGTAAAGACCATTCAGTCATACTCTCTCAAATCAAAGAACAACTTGAAACAGTAAAACAATAAGTGAAGAATGCAGAAGAGGTGATAGCCACCTTGAATGGCCTCCCAGGATCATAGGATTCATTCATTCGAGAAATGTGTGTCAGAAGGAAGTGATTACTTTTAGCAAACTTTCAGAAGAAGAAGAATCTAGACTCATAAGAAGAGAAGAGAAGATGGGAGAAATTGAAGAACAAGCTCTCACCATCGAAAGAATACCCCTCAAGCGATGAGGAATATGAAGGACTCAATTCTTGAAGAACCTCTTATCCATATTGAGAGATTGGATAAGAAATGGTGAAGTCATGAATGAAGAAGATGATGAAGTAGAAGGATTAAGAAGGAGTCTACCCACAAAACAAATAAAGATAAGTATTCAATTGTCATTTCATGATATGGTTTTTGTTATGCATTTGTTTATATTTAGTTGATGTATTATGCATGATAGAATGTTTGCATTAACGACAATATACTACTAATATGCATGTGATGGGTAAGTAGCTCATGGTGCTATAAAACTCTCCATTGCTACTTATCTAGAATGAAACCTCTTTGCTGATATATTGGATTAGTGCACAATCTCAATATTGTCCTGGTGGAGATGGAAGGCATCTAGAAAAGTTTCCGTGAGATATGGATGAATGTTATATTGGCTAAAATAGTTGCATGATCATATATTTATGCATAAGAATTTTCCAGTATGAATATTCCTTATGAAATGTTTCTAACCATACAAATGCATTTGACTTGTAGGAAAGATCGCATACATAATTGCCTACAAGAAAAGAAGGATGAAACTTGTTCCGAAGAACAAGTGACGACATTTCAAAATGAAGAATAATATGACGAATACAGCAACATCATTGATGCAGAACCTTCCAACCAAGAATAAGTGACCAAGAATAAAGGGAAGACTAGTTCAAGAAGAATGATGTCTAGGTTGCAGTATCAATACCTGAAGAGAAGTTTGTAGTTTCATCATGCAGTAGATGGAAACATCGTGGGATACAAGGCAAGATTCGTAGCATGAGGCTTCTCACAAAAAGAAGGCATAGAATATGAAGAGACATTTGCATCCAATAAGAATTGACACACATACATGATGAGATTGATGAAGATATTAACCTTTGCTACAAGGTTGAAGATGAAATTCTATACACTATATAGATACATAGAATACTAGTAGCATAGGAAGCTACTTGTCACTCTGGTATAGAATGTTTCAGTGCATAGAGTACAAAAGACAGAGGGAGTGTGATGCTTCGCTTTAGAGGGAGTGAATACATAAAATATAAGGTTCGACATGGTACGACAGGATGGATATATTACTGATGACTGTAGGCATTACTGAGAGTAAAGTAGATTCCAACCTTTTCTTCAAGGTTGAAGGCAGAAGACCAGTGATGCTCTTGTTATGTGTCGATGCACTATTTTTCTAGGCATGGAGGTGTGGAAGAATGCGGATGGAATATTCCTTGGAAAAGGGAAGTATGCAGTAGAGATCTTGAAGAGGTTCAGGATGATGGATTGTAAGGCCATGACCACACCTATGGAAATGAACTTGAACCTATTGAGTGATGCTTCATTAGAGTCAGTTGATTCTACGTTGTATCATCAGATGATTGGGTCCTTGATGTACCTGACAAACACAAGACCAGATATTTGCTTTGTTGTGAACACCTTGAGCAAGTTCCTGACAGATTTGAGACATGTTCACTTTATTGTTGCAAAGCATATTTTGAGATACCTGAGGGGTATAGTTGATTATGGGCTCAAGTACGATGCGAATCAGAAGATTAACTTGGAGGGTTATGTTGATTCATATTGGGCAGGTAGTTCCATCGATAGGAAGAGCACTTCAGGGTGTTGCTTCAGTATGGGATCAGGTGTGATCTCTTAGTTTAGTAGGAAGCAATCCTGTGTGGCACTGAGTACAGCTGAAGCAGAGTATGTCACAGCTTATTCAGCTAGTTTTGAGGCAATATGGCTGTGGAAGCTACTATCTGACTTATTTGATCTCCAGATGGATGCTACTTGTATGCATTGTGACAACCAGATTTGTATAAAGTTGTCAGATAATCCAGTGTTCCATGAGAAGTCGAAGCATATCGAGATCAAATATCACTATATCAGGGATATGGTGCAGAAGGGAGTAGTGAAGTTCCATTATGTTGTGACGGAGGTACATATAGCTGATGTATTGATGAAGCCATTGGCTAGGGTGAAGTTCGAGTACTTTAGGGAGAAGCTTGGTGTTCTCCAGATAGAGGTTTCCTCCAAGGGAAAGTGATGAGTCCCATAGCCATTCTGACATGGTGAAAGGATTGGTTCCTTCCATGGTTAGATGTAAGGGCTGAGCCTTTATGTCATGGTGAGAGGATTGGTTCCTTCCATGTCAGATATGAGTGCTGAGATCCATAGCCATTTTGTCATGGTGACAGGATTGGTTCCTTCCATGGTCAGATGTAAGGGTTGATACATTCTATCATGGTGAGAGGATTGGTTCCTTCCATGAAAGATATGAGTGCTGAGCCATTTTTATATGACTGTAGGATTGGTTCCTACATGATCAGATATAAGGGATATTTCCATTCTTGGAATGGAGGTTCCTGGTCAGTTACCATGAAAACTCAGTCTGAGATTGAGGGTTGTTCTGATATGATTGTGAGATGTGTTCTCATATGATCAGATATGAGTGCATGGCCATTCTGATGTGATAGAGGGATGTGTTCCCACTTGATTATATTTAAGGGTTGAGCCATTCTGTCATGGCTAAAGGATTAAGTTCCTTCCATGTCAGATGTGGGTGCTAGCCATTCCGATGAGTAGGTCGGATGTAAGGGCAACTGCCATTCTCTAGGAGAATGGAGGCACCTGGTCAGTTACCAGGTATCTTAGTCTAGGACTGGGGGCCATTCTGATGTGACTGTAGGATTGGTTCCTACAAGATCATATATGAGTGCAAGCCCTTCCATCATTGTTGTAGGATGTGTTCCCGCATGGGTGGATGTAAGTGCAGAGCCCTTCCATCATGGTTGTAGGATGTGTTCCCACATGGGTGGATGTAAGTGCAGAGACTTTTCATCATGGTTGTAGGATGTGTTCCCACATGGGTGAATGTAAGTGCAGAGCCCTTCCATCATTGTTGTAGGATGTGTTCCCACATGGGTGGATGTAAGTGCAGAGATTTTCCATCATGGTTGTAGGATGTGTTCCCGCATGGGTGGATGTAAGTGCGAATCCTTTTCATCATGGTTGTAGGATGTGTTCTTGCAAGGGTGAATGTAAGTTCAGAGCTCTTTCATCATGGTTGTAGGATGTGTTCCCGCATGGGTGAAAGAGAACAGCCTTTTTAGCATTGTTGTAGGATGTGTTCCCGCATGGATAAATATAAGTGCTGAGCCTTTCCGATAGGGTTGTGGTATGTGTTCCCTCATGATCAGATGTGAGTGCTGGGCCTTTCTGATATGATTATAGGATTGGTTCCTACATGATTATATGTTAGCGCTGGGCGTTCCTTTTTGACGAGTAGGTCAGATGTAAGTGCTGGGCGGGCCATTTTGACGAGCAGGTTAGATATAAGTGCTAAAGAAGACCCACATGGAGGCTAGGCCTACAACCAACATGAAAAATGGCTGGCTCTGTAGAAATTCCTATGACGAGAAGAATCATGAGATAGCACCCATGATGATGATCCAGCATTGATGATCCATATCGAGTGATGATCCAAATCTAGTGATGATGTCCAGTGGTGATCCAGATCGAGTAATGATCCAGATCTAGTGATGATGATCCAGATCGAGTGATGATCCAGATCCAGTGATGATGATCCAGATCCAGTGATGATGTCCAGTGGTGATCCAGATCGAATAATGATCTAGATCTAGTGATGATGATCCAGATCGAGTGATAATATAGATCCAATGATGATGATCCAGATCAAGATGAAGATAACTTGAAGATGAAGATGACAAGAACTCAATGATGATCCAGATGATACAAAGAAGAAGAATTGTGCTGATAAATTGTGTTGAGAGAATACCAAATACCTTCCTGGTTAAGAGGGAGTGTTGATGTAATTGTAACTTCGGAATGTATTCACTTGTATTTCTTATCTATTGTAACCCGATGTTTATTCTGTGATGTAATTGAGTCATTTCATACCCCAATGTTTATTCCAAGAAGTTTCTATAATGTGAAAGTCATGTCAAGTCATTGTGGGTAACCCTTCTATTGGTCAAGGGTTAAAGTCCCCACAGTTGTGGGGCCCTAGGGTTATTATACTATCCTAGTGAATTCGAACCTAGGTGAGTCATTGTGAGTCGGGGCAATAGTCCCCACCATTGTGTTACCCTCCTGTTGGTCGAAGGAGGCAAAGTCCCAAAAAGTTGTGGGGCTCTAGGGTTATTAGACACTCCTAGAGATGTCGGCTCTAGTAAGTAATTGTTAAGTGAGGTTGACATGATGGAGTGGGTTCCAAGTGAATAAAATAATATAAATAGAGAGTGAGTCTCTCTATTTAGGACACACACACTCACTCATTGGAGCGCATGAGTGAGAGGAGAAGTTACTGGGACAAGAGAGAGATTGTTGCTGCCGGGCGATCATCTTTATGTTTTTGAGTTTTACTTTTGGTGCTGATTCTATCTCTGAGGAAGTTGCGGGGTTTTCTCCTTTATGGTTTCCCTGAGGAAAATTATCTGTGTCTCTTGTCTCTTGTGTTTTATTGCTATGCATGTTATTCTCTCAGTTAAAGATCCTAAGATCATAATGGTAGCTTGAATGATAAAAATCTAACATGCAGCAGTGTGTGAAAGTTTTGGGCACATTGGGAGCATTTATGAGCAGCAACAAACATTAAAACACCTTGAATCAATAACAAAACAGAAGCATATCTAAATATAGGAAACTAAGGAAGCCTATGGTAACTCGTACATGTAAGAACAACCATAAATCCATAGATCAAAGAGAGCCTGTGTTTAAATTTGCATTTCTTATCCTTAAATATGTTTCGCAAAAATAGAGAATTTCCTTCAACCAAGACTGTAATTACTTATTATAGTCTTTTGGTTAACAAAACATTCCATTTATAAAATATCCAAAATTTTAAAACACTTTTACTAGAAAAATGCAATAGAGTTTCCAAATATCAAGATCTCCAGTATTAATTACTAATTTCAAAATGGTTTAGGAAATTTGAATTCTCTCAAGATATGGGAGAAAGAGATAGTATGAAATATGTTCATAATATAAATCTGTTCATAATAGAAAAAAAATCCAAATTGGTAATTTGAGAAGTTTTATATATATAATGAATTATTCTCTGAAGTTTTATGTTTTGGCATCCTAGAAGGTGATTTTGTGAGGGACGATTCATACATTGGAGCATAGTGTTTAGTCCTTTGATTCCATCTAATGGAGATGCTATGATTATCATACATTTTGAATGTAGCCCATTTAAAGAAATATCGAGTGTTCAAACTCAATTTATTGACTGTTGAACATGATAATGACATTTCTTCTAGGTTGGGAATGGTTCAAACATCATCTTCCGAGGTTGCATAACATAGAGCTGAAATATTGCACTTGTTAATTTTTATGAGGTAGGAAAATGGAGGTAAGATATGATAGAAGGATGCCATTGAAAGTAGGAGATTTGGGTTGGATGGATGTTTCTCAATCCTTTGAGGATGCATGTGTGCCATTTTATCATTTTTCTTCCTAATAATATTTCTCAATACTTAAATAAATCCTATACTAATAAGTAATAAACTATGTGCTTGAAATATATATTCTATCCTATACTGTTTTGAGGAGGACATCCGTTTTGAGGAGGAAATCAGTTTCGAGGAGGACATTTAGTCTCTAATACTTGTTTCCTACCAACATCATTGTAAGATCCTAGAGGTATGCCTAGATTTGAATTACAATATTTATTGTGAATTCTAGTGTAAAATAACTAGTCTCAAACAACTCACCAACCTCCATATCTTACCCACCAACATAAATTCCAAAACTTGTGTGGAGCCTGCATGGACACTTATATAGACCTACATGGAATATCTACACTATGCACTCTTGCTAAAGACTAGTGTCTATCTTCTCTAGTGGTGTACCCCTTCTGAAATGTGGTCTCTCTCACAATGACATATACTTGACCTACTAGTATTTGGCACCATTGGGGAAACTGCTAGATGCACCAAGTACCTTGAGGCTAGACATGGCTTATCCAATTCATGTGCAGGATATCCATACCTTGAATGGCTTATTGATGGATGGATAGGATGTATCATATGACTTTTAGGGTACCAGTAAGCACAGCAAGTCCAAAATTGAACCCATCCTATATGACCAGTATGGTGCCAAGAGAGGAGGATGGGGTTCCATCATTACCCTTATAAACATTATCCAGGTTTGAACCCTCTAGTTTGAAAGAAATTTATGTGGGATATAGCAAGACTTCTAAGGCCTTCAAAGTTTACATTCAATCCATACAGAATATATTTGTATGTCAAGATGTCAAATTTGATCAAGATGCAAGGTCCCCTAAGCCTCAGGGGTCTCCAATAGACATTGATGAGGTAGAGAATATTTTTTCCCCAAATATTGATCCATAGATTCCAAATAAATAAGATATGAATAGTCAAATTCTAGCACAAGCACACATATTATTTTTCCTTATGATTTGGTCAAAGGACCCAGATAGGTTACATATAGATTACAAGAGCCACAAGAGAAAGTAGGAGAGCTTGAGTCTTTTTTTTTTTTTGGGGGGGGGGTTAGTCATCCTCTTAATAATTTTCCTAATTATGTTGCATTGAAACCTTTATTTTTTAGAGTGTTCTAGTTATGAGGACGTAGGAGGTGTTTTGCATATTCACTTACATACACTAAATATGCAAGTAAATACATTTAAGTTGGAGAATACACTTAAATCAATTTTCCAAATTGGATAAGCAGTTGATTTGGAGAAAATATCGTGGTCAGTTTGAAAATGCTTGTTGGACTGATAAAATTCCTGCACTACCTTATAAAATTACTGCAGGCCTTAGACATATGCACGTACATATAGAAAAATGCCAGCAAAAATGCACAAAAAGTTAAAAAATGAATGCAAGAAGCCATAGCAATAGATGAAGTAAAATGCAGAAAGAAATTAGATCCAATATGTTTGTAGAAATCTACATTTGTGAGATATTACTTTTCATCAATTCTGAAGATATATGTGAGACAAATTAAATATCTTGAGATGAACAGACCAAAAAGGTTTCAAGGGGAGCAATTAGTCTACATATTGATAGGGGGAGCAGTATGGTTAGATAAAGAAAAGTAAATAAAATGAAGCATCATTGTGATGTTATCATTGATGCATGCTTACCTTTTATGAATTTACTAGATGACTATTGATAAATTCATTATGCGGGCATGTCCTTACATGTCACATGAATTTCAATGATAAAGTTAAACACTTGACATGTAAATCTAAAGTAAATCTATTATGGGAATCTTGAGCTTATAAAGATATTCTTCAACTATATTGTGTGACCACTTGGATGGAGATGAATTTTCAGAAATCCTTGATTTGTTTCAATTGCATGCTTGATCATGGAATCATAGGTGCACTAAAAATTATGACAGCTAGTTAAATATTCCCACATTTAAGTTGAAGACTGCATTTACATCAATTCTCCAAATTGGATAAGTAGTTTATTTGGAAAAATGTCTATAGCCTATTGAGAAAAGGAAATAAATTGAAGCAGCATTGTGATGTTGTCATTGATGCATGATTACCTTTTATGAATTTACTAGATGAATTTTGATACATTCATTATGTGGGCATGCCCTTACATGTCACAGGAATATAGTCTTCATGTGTGGGTGATTTCATACTTATGCGAGCATGTCCTTACATGTCACAGAAATTTCAATGATCTGCTGACATTTCAACACCTCCCGCGGGCATATTTCCACCTCTATTTCATGCATTTTTGGGTTCAAAGGGCATTTGTCTATTACCCTATGGGCATGTTTAACTAGCCATAATCATTTTATCTTACTCTTTCATGCATAACGCAATACTTGCGGGCATTATTTCCATTAACTATGAGATTTAAATGCATTCAAAAGCTTTCACTAGCTTAGAGTTATACTTGGAAGTATGGTTGGTAGGGGTAGAAATATGGTTAGATAAAGAAAAGGAAATAAACTGAAGAAACATTGTGTTGTTTTCATTGATGCATGCTTACCTTTTATGAATTTACTAGATGTCTGTTGATACATTCATTATGTGTGCATGTCAAATAAAAGAAAACAAGAAAATGGCAATGCGAATGAGAGGAGGTAGAGCATGTCAGAGAGGTAGACTTGTTGCAAATGTTGAACTAATGGAACAAATGAGGGATATGCAGGCTATAATGGAAGCTATGGAGTTGTATAGGAAATGAGAACTAGATCTATGATATGATAGTGAATCAGATGTAGAGGGTGGTTACCAATAAGAAGAGGCCACACCAGAAACAACTGAGATGAAGTTTTTAAGGTATGTGTTAGGTTGTAGCTCTAGAACAAAACCCTCCTTGTCTACTTATGATGGGAATTTGTCAGTGGCAGGGATGATAGACTGGATAGGAGATTTATATCAATACTTTGATTATTAAGAGATAGAGGAGGACAAGAAGGTAAAACTAGTTGTGAATAAATTGAAATACCATACAACACTATGGTGGGATAGTGTGCAGGATAAGAGGAAGAAGAAAAACAAGTCAATAATAAAAAGTTGGGATAGGATGATTGCTAAGATGCAAGGTAAATTCTTGCCTAGGGACTATAAACTGAGTCTCAATAGACAGATGCAGAGCCTTAGGAAAATTTTGCTGACTGTTAGAGAGTATAGAGAAGAGTTTTACAGGGTAAACTTAAGAGCAGGTTACAATGAAGATACCTCTGAGAATACAGCTATATACATCAATGGGTTGAGAAAAAATATTCAGGGTGAGATTAGTATGTTATCTCCTAGCAATGTGGAAGGGGATTATTAGTATGATCTAAGGGCATAAGAGAAGATATCTAGGAAGAAAACCTTTGGTAGAGGAAGAAGATCTACCAAGGGAAAGGGACAAACAACTGGAAGAGAGAAATTTCCAACCTACAAGGATGAAGCTGGTGGTTCTAACCAGAAATATCAAATAGGGAAAGGAGATGAACCCCAACTTGGAAGATCCTACCATAGAAGTAGAGGTAGAGGTAGATATTCAATCTACTAGTATTACAGATGTAACAATCTAGGCGATCAGTCCTATGCATTCCCTGACAATGAAAATGTAGGACAAAGAGGAAACTATGTTGCATAAGGAAAGCAGGAAGAGGCACAAGCTCCTATGATAGAAAATGCACCCGAGGTTGGGGAGGCTCTTCTTATGAACAAGGTGCTATTGAAACCAGAGAAGGAGGTTGTAGAGTCTTCACAAAGGAAGGCCATATTTCGAACTACATGCAAAATTCAAGGGAAATGTTTCAAAGTAGTTGGTTATAGTGGAAGTACCGACAAATTTGGTGTCCAATGGAATGGTGGAAAAGCTGAAGCTTAGGAAAGTCAAGCATCCAACACCTTACAAGGGGTCATGGTTGCATAAGGGACACCAATTGTTGTTTACAAAACAAAGTGAAGTGGAATTCCAAATAGGCAGATATCAAGACAAGGTGATTGGAATACATACCACCTAGAGGGTGAGTATAACCTAGAGATCCCTCATTTAATGAAATACTGAAGAGGATATACTAAAGCTTCATAAGCCAAGGTACTTTCAAAATAAATGAAAGTACTTGAATTAAGCCTTGAGAGAATATAACAAAGCTTCACAAGCCACATAGGAGCTTAAAGAAATAAGAGAGAAATTGGTGTGATGATGATTTGTTGGGAGCCATGAGATGAAAAGGAAAGCGACTGAGAACCCAAAATAAGGACACATGGGACCAATGGTAGTGACCTAGGGCTAAAGTAGTTAGGGAGATAAGAGAGATCGAGAATATCTAGGGAAGGCCCAAGATATCAATGGTCGATAGTAAGAGAAAATTGAATAAGTGCAAGAGTGTTACTATTCCTCCAAAGATACCTCTCCAATACCACTGTGGCTCCAAGCTGTTACTTCATTTGCAAATGAGAGTTGTTTTCTTCTCAATAATCTAATGCAATAAGTAAGTCCACCATGCATGAAAATAAAGACATGTTGGCATCCACGTCCACCAACTATGATATTTTAAGTGTTAAGTGAGGTATTATGATACCATATGATGTCATTTAGGCGCGCCAAATGAAACTTTTATAGTTTTCCAATTTTAAATATGGTTTGACTGTTAAAAGAAGGAAAATTTGAATTCCTATGTTATTGCTTCTCCATATAGGAGAAAAGAATGAGCAACCATGGATCCACTATACCATTCCATTCAACACCTATGTACAAAAGTATATTCATCACACTAACGATATTTTTCCCTACATGTAATTACAATGCTAAACATTTTCCATATTTTACCTTCTATAAACAATAAAAGAGTTTTTTTACCTTCTGTAAATATGCCACCTCTATTATAACCTACCAATTCTATCCAAATTTTACTTGCAAAGGTATAATCATCCAAAAATAAGCCTCTAAAACCTAGTTTCGCTGGATATGAACATGTCTATGACCATGATGATTACATGTTTGATATTGTGGTCAATTCTTTGACATAAATAGCATTATTCAAGAGGCTTGATCCCAAGCCACTACTGGTCTAAACCCTTTCCACCTATGATTTCCAAATATTCGATCTCTATAAACCCTCCATGATTAAAACCTAGAAACATATTACTAGTCATTGAAATGCTTTTAAATAATTCATTTTTTATCTCAACACTTGGAAAGGGGGATTATAATCTCCGCCTCTCCTTCCCCTTATGAAGCAATATTTTTCTTTGAAAATTACAAGAAATTCATATCCCTAATATGCAACATATTAGGGTATGATAGTAATGGTACCATGGATGACACTATCTTAGGTTTCTTAAATTTCCTAACCCCTATTATTGGTGTCATGACTCCAAAATTTAACCTCTGTAGTTACTTGGCTCAACCAATCTGTACCAAATTGGAAGAGCTCCCTACTATGGAGAAATTCAGATACCCATCCTCCCTGTTTTGCATGTTTTTCTATCTAAACTATGAACATTACAAAATATTGAACCTGATGGTCAAATATTAAGTAGGAAATAAACCACCCACCTATGAGTGGAGTGACCATAATAACGAGAAATCCTAAAAACCCTAACTAAACATATTTTTCAAAAAAATTGATAGCCATAATATACACTTTGGAGAAAGTATCGGTAGTTTCAATTAATACAGTAGGGAAAGATACAACAAATTCATAGTTAGGGTAGAAAATAGGAGTTGAATAGATCCATAAGCGGGGTTGATTGTCAGGGTTTATAGGAGGGAGAATAGGCACAAAACATGATTGTATCTATCAATAAAACCCTCACTGTAATTTATTGACTGTATCTATCAATAAAACCCCGACTAGAAAACAATTTAATGGGTTAAATGAAAGTAGATGGCTTACTGAAGACATCTCTGTGGGAAAATAATATACTGGAATCTACCCTTAGCTTATGCTTTTCCTAATGCCTTGTTGGCCTTCACCTTTGCTTATGGGTCTTGATCTCAATCTGCCAATGTCCCTCTGTGTATATTCTGGAGATGAAGGGGGTGGACATCCTTGAGGATAGAAAACCCCCAAATCTGGGATACAATTAAAATTGAGCTGAATCCCGATGCCCACCCAATTAAAAAAGGCTAGTAGGAAGAACCCAGACTATAAAAATTATTTCAAATAAGAAATTGATCTGTGTTTGGTGCAGCTTAAGGGTTTTTCCATGTTCACAGCCTATCTTTCTAGTTACATCAAGGAATGGGTTCATTAAATGAACAAGAGATGCCTCCTTTGCAACCTTGGAACCTCCTTAGTAACCTTCGAACCTCCTCTGCGACCTCGGGCCCAGTTTGTGGGTGGAGTAAGTGAAAAACCTCCTCTGTGACCTCGGGCCTAGTTCATGGGTAAGGCAAGTGAAAAACCTCCTCCGTGACCTCGGGTGTAGTTCATGGCTGAGGTAACTGAAAAAGACCCTCTGCAACCTTGGAAACTACTCTGCGACCACGGGCGTAGTTGGTGGGTGAGGTAAATGAAAGATGTAAAATTTAGTTGTAACGATAGGGGGAAGGTAAGATGGATAGTTCTAATTATTTGTTGTTTTTTTAAGTTTTTTATTTATTTATATTTATTATTTTGATTAATTGTTTGTTGTTTTTTTAATGTTTATTTTTTTTTGTCATAAACAACACCATCGTCATTATCGTCGTGGTCATCAATGTCATAAACAATGCCATCGGCATCATCCTCATCATTAGTGGTGATGATGATGATGTTGATAACAAAATTATCATTGTCATCGTAGTTAGCGGGATTATCATGATCATTTTCCTTATGGCCATCATCATCATCACAGAGAATATCATAGAGAACATCATCGTCAATGGACCCTTTCTTGAAAGAAAATTGTCATGAGTGTAATATGGTGACCATTTTGAAGTTTGACAAATAGAGGATGCTTAATAAAGTCCACTATCAAGAATACTTGAGACAAGCATAGGTAAGTAATAAGGTTAGGTGGAATTCATTGTATAGTACAATTTATTTCTTACAAATCTTTAAATCCTGAAAATGTGTAAAATTCAATTAATTACAACCTTGATAAATAGGAAATTGAACATGAAATTGTTCTGGTCTTATTATTACTTTTAAAATGTCTTCTAACATAGAAACCATTTTTTAAAATAATTAGGCTTATTCAATAGATCCTAGAGTGGGTAGCTACAAAATATGGATTACATGTGTTAATGCACACATAAACAAAGATAGTACATTGATGACGATGATGATTATAACATTGACGATGATGACGATGATGAATATGGTGATGACGACGATGATTATGATGATGATGATGATGATGATGATGATGATGATTGTGATGATTATGATAGCATTGATGATCATAAAGATGAAGATGATGACGGTTGTGATTATTATAATGAGTATGATGATGTTGATGATAATCGCTATTATTCTAATAAGTATGAATATGATAACATTGATGACAATGATGATGATGATATCATTGATGACGATGATGATTATAATATTGACGATGATGAGGCTGAGGCTGAGGCTGATTTTGATGTCGACGATGACAATAATGAATATGGTGATGATGGTGATGATGATGATGATGATTATGATTATGAGATCATTGATGATCATAAAGATGAAGATGATGATGGTTGAAATTATTATATTAATGATGAACATGATGATGATGATTGCTATTACTCTAATGAGTATGAACATGATGATAATGATGATGAATATGATAACATTGATGACCATGATGATGATGATAACATTGATGACGATGATGGTTATAACATTAATGATGATGATACTGAGGATGAAAATGAGGTTGATTATGATGTCGATGATGACGATGATGAATATGGTGATGATGGTGATGATGATGATGATGATGATGATGATGACAATGATGATTATGATACCATTGATGATCATAAATATGAAAATGATGATGGTTGTGATTATTCTAATGAGGATGACCATGATGATGATGATAGATATTATTCTAATGAGTATGAACATGAAGATGATGATGGTTGTGATTATTCTAATGAGGATGACCATGATGATGATGATTGATATTATTCTGATGAGTATGAACATGACGATAATGATGATGATGATGATAACATTGATGATTATAAAATTAACAATGATGAGGCTGAGGATGAGGATGAGGTTGATTATGATGTTGATGATGAAGATGGTGATGATGGTGATGATGATGAAGATGAAGATGATGATGATTATGATAGCATTGATGACCATAAAGATGAATACGATGATGGTTTTGATTATTATAATGAGGATGAACATGATGATGATGATTGCTATTATTCTAATGAGTATGAACATGATGATAATGATGATGAAGCTGATAACATTGATGACAATAATGATGATGATAACATTGATGACGATGATGATTATAACATTGATGATGATGACGCTGAGGATGAGGATGAGGTTGGTTATGATGTCGATGATGATGATGATGAAGATGGTGATGATGGTGGTGGTGATGATGATGATGATGATGATGATTACGATGATGACAATGATGATGATTATGATACCATTGATGATCATAAAGATGAATATTATGATGGTTGTGATTATTCTAATGAGGATGATGATATCTATTATTTTAATGAGTATGAACATGAAGATGATGATGGTTGTGATTATTCTAATGAGGATGACCATGATGATGATGATTTCTATTATTCTAATGAGTATGAACATGATGATGAAGATGATAACATTGATGACGATGATGATGATGATAACATTGATGACGATGATGATTATAACATTGATGATGATGAGGTTGATTATGATGTCGATGATGACGATGATGAAGATGGTGATGATGGTGATGATGATGATGATGAATAAGATGATGATGATGGTGATTATGATAGCATTGATGATCATAAAGATAAAGAAGATGATGGTTTTGATTATTATAATGAGGATGAACATGATGATGATGATGATTGCTATTATTCTAATGAGTATGAACATGATTATCATGATGATGAAGATGATAACATTGATGATGATGATAATTATAACAGTGACGATGATAAGGTTACGGATGAGGATGAGATTGATTTTGATGTCGATGATGATGATGATGATGAATATGGTGATGATGGTGATGATGATGATGATGATGATATCATTGATGATCATAAAGATGAAGATGATGATGGTTGCAATTATTATAATGAGGATGAACATGATGATGATGATTGCTATTATTATAATGAGTATGAACATGACGATCATGATGATGAAGATGATAACATCGATGACGAATATGTTGATGATAACATTGATGACAATGATGATTATAACATTGACGATGATGAGGATAAGCATGGGGATGAGATTTATTATGATGTCGCTGATGACGATGATGAAGATGGTGATGATGGTGGTCATGGTGATGATGATGATGATGATTATGATACCATTGAAGATCATAAATTCATCAATAAATATCATCACTGAGTACAAAATCATCTGCTACATCATTTGGATATTGATCAACTTCTTCATGAGATTTTTCATCAAACACATCTGCGGCGGCCAACTTCTCCTGATTTGCATCACCTTCTTCTTTGACATTGTTTTCTTCCTCTGGATTATACTTAACCGGTCTTCCTCTTGGATCATATCTAACAATGTATGAACAACCTGCTTTGCCTGGAACCTATGAGTAAAAGATTTACTCACATTGACTTGGAAGAACATAAGGCTCTGTACCTGGTTCAAGTTCCCTTGTATTAACCATGGTAAATCCATTGGAATGCTAAATAACAGTTCTTTCAGGATCACGTTTATTAATTCGTATCATGTACCATTTGACCTCAAACAATACTATTTTAAAGGAGTTAAAGCTTTTGAAATATTGTAACTTTGAAGAATATTCTATATGTATCTTTTGTGGTCCCCGATGGTCCTACCGAGAGAACCACTTGTATTACTCTGTACCCCGATGCTCCTAATCAGAAGAACTAATAAGAGTCATGAGGTAGTCCCCTCTAATTGTAAAGGTGGGTCATTAGCACCCTAGTGTGGTTACTTGAGCCTACATGTGTAAATCGAACCTACATGATTTAACTTGAGCCTACATGTTGGATGAGTTAATTAAAGTGAGCGGATGAATATCAATAGAGGTGTAGCGCTCCTCATTTGTAGCACACACTCTCACTTGTGTAGCGCATTAGTGGAGAAGAGAAGAGTAACAGGAGAAGGAGGAGGATCAGGCTTTGATCTCCTTGTTGGTTTTATCTT
>LPNX010456370.1:510385-562265 GCA_001517045.1 Pseudotsuga menziesii | reverse complement strand
GCGCATGGGCAAGCTAAAGAGTGGTCAAATGGCAGCTCATACATGCTTTTGCATGGAGGAAAGAGTGGAGGATGAAAGGGGAATAAAACAAGTTCACCTGACCTAGTCTAGCTTTCCTTATGTGCTTTAAAAACTGGAAAAGCAGTCAACAAAGCAGAAAAAGCAGAAGGGCGCCTAGGAGGCCAGGAATAAAGCAGATTTGATTCCCAGGACTTTCCAAAGCGCTCCATGAGTCAATAATGGCAAGTTTGACCTCTATGGATAGGCAATTGACAACTTGCACATGGTGGGACTCATGGACTAGGCAAATAAGACAAAATAAATGAAATAATGTCTAAGTGGGTAAATACTATGGGTTGATTATTCTAACATTTATCTTTTGGGGCATCTATATTGAGGAAGCTTTTGCTGGGTTTTTCCCTTTAGGGTTTTCCTAGGATAAATCTTTGTGTTCTCTTTTGTATGGTTGTGCTTGTCTATCTTTCAGTGATCCTGTTTATATTCGTTTGTTATGAAATCCAAATGAAATACTAATGATCTAGCTTAGCATATGAAAAATTAAACAGTGATATCATAGAAACAGTGAAAAGAATTTATGCAGAAGAAATTGGAAAACTAGGGCTCCCTGTTCCGGGAGCTTCCCTCCACTGTTTTCAGAAAAGGAGTACATTGGACAGCTCCATTTAAAGAGATCTATATTTATATCCAATCAGATATGAAATATCCCAAGTTTTCAAAATTAGGGTTTCTCTGACAAACCCTAGATCAGCCAGCTCCAGAAGCAGGACGGACACCTCAAATCGGTAAGATCTAATCTTTTGCTATTTGCGTTTGAGGTTCTCATTTCAAAGTAATATATCACATCATATTGATGATAAGCTTGGTGAAGTTGACAAATTCCAAGCATGGAAGTATTTGATCTCTCTGAAGAAAACAAATTGGACACCTACATGAGTAGAAAGGTTCCAGTTCTAGAGGGAGATGAGGCTCAAAGCCTTACACCAGAAGAACTTGGTCAAGGCCAAGAAGATCATTGTTGATTCAGTCACGAATAAAATTGTACCACAAGTGTCTTCCCTAAATACACTGAAAGAGATGTTTGATTCCTTGACCAAGCTGTTTGAAGGAAAGAACATACATCAGAAGATGACCCTAAGAAACAAATTGAAGAAGTAAAAGAAGAAGTGAAGAATGCATAAGTGGTGATAGCCACCTTGAATGGCCTCCCAGGATCATGGGATCCATTCATGCAAATAATGTATGTCAGAAGAAAGTGATTACTTTTAGCTCGACTCATAAGAGGAGAAGAAGAATATGGGAGCAATTGAAGATCAAGCTCTCACCATTCAAAGAAGATCCCTCAAGCAATGACGAATATGAAGAACTCAATTCTTGAAGAACCTCTTATTCATCTTATCATTTGGATAAGAAATGATGATTTCATGAATGAAGAAGATGATAAAAAAGAATGATCAAGATGGAATCTACCCACGAAAAAAAAAAGAAGATAAGTATTCAATTATCATTTCATGATATTGTTTTACATTTGATTATATTTAGTTGATGTGTTACGCATGATAGATTGTTTGCATTAATGGCTGTATACTACTAATATGCATGTGATGGGTAAGTAGCTCATGGTGCTATACAACTCTCCATTGCTACTTATCAAACCTCTTTACTGACATATTGGATTAGTGCACAATCTCAATGATGTCATGGTAGAGATGGAAGGAATCTAGAAAGTTTCTGTGAGATATGGATGAATGTTGTATTGGCTAAACAGTTGCATGATGCATAAGAATTTGTCATTATGCATAAGAATTTGTCATTATGCATATGTTTTATGAAATAGTTCTAACCATGCAACTCATGCATTTGAATTGTAGGAAAGGTCTTGTACAACCTCCTATAAGAAAATAAGGATGAGACTTGTTCTGAAGAACAAGTGATGACAATTCAATAAACATGAATCTGAAGCTCCAAGGGTCAGAGACACCATGACGAAAGAAAGAGCTTCAGAGAGCGGTAGATCCACCTCAAAGGATGAATATCACCATGGGTATGAGAGATAACTCAAGATGAAGAAAAGAAGGCTATGAAAGAAGCTATGATAAAATAATAACAGTTGATCATGGGGAATGATGTATACGATATGATTTCAAGACATAAAGGGAAGTACGTAGTATCTTCCATATGGATCTACAAGAACAAGTGTACAAAGCAAGGTTCATGATTTTCCTCAGAAAGAATAGACTATGACATGACATACTCTATTGACCAGTATATATCAAGCATAGAACCACCTGTATAGAATGAAGAAGGAAGATAATACTCCACTTTAGGGGGAGTGACTACATAAGATATCTGAGTTTGACACAGTACGACATGATGGACAGCTTCCTGATGGATTGAGACTTTACCAAGAGTAAAGTGGGTTCCAACCTTCAAAGTTGAATGCAGAAGAATAGGATATGTTGATGATTTGACAAGACGAACTCATGGAAGATGTTATGATGAAAGAATATTAGAATGATGTTTGGGATATAGTACTCAAACCAGAAAGCAAGAATGTGGTGTCTTACAAATGGATTTGCAAGATAAAATATGTTACTAATAGAAGTAAGGAAATACTTGTGGCTAGAGGTTTCTATATGAAAGAGGGAATTAATTCTGAAGAGACACTTACTCCAGGAAGAAAGGTACACTTCCTTTAGAACTATGATGGTAGTTGCTTCCATGATGAAGTAAAGACAAGCCTTCCTTAATGGTATGGTTAGGAAAGAGTTTTACATCGAATAGTCACAAGGATTTGAAGTTGAAGATAGATGGACTCATATATGTAAGTTGAAGAAGGCCCTCTATGGCATGAAGCAAGCTCCTAGAGCTTGGTATGGAAGGATAGACAATTTCCTATCAATTATGGGCTTTACCAAGAGTAAAGCTGATCCTAACCTTTATCTCAAGGTTGTAGAAGATGAACCTATTATCTTGTTATTATATGTGGATGACTTATTCTTGACAGGGAATGAGAAATAGATCATGGAAAGAAAGAAGAAACTAGCAGAAGAATTTGAGATGAAAGACCTTAGCTTAATGCATTATTTCCTAGGTCTGGAAGTATGGAAAAGTTTAGAAGGAATCTTTCTCAACCAGGGAAAGTATGCGGTAGAGATATTGAAGAGATTCAATATGTTGGAATGCAAAGCAATGGTCACACCCATGGACTCCAACCTGAAGCTGTTAGCTGACGACTCATCAGAGTTAGTGGATATGACTCATTACAAACAGATCATTGGGTCATTGATGCACTTAACAAAAAATGGACCAAACATTTGTTTTGCTATGAACACCTTAAGTCAATATCTTGTTCAACCAAGATGAGTTCACCTAGTAGCTGCAAAACATGTGATGAGATATCTGAAAGGGACTATAGACCTTGGTCTATACTATGATGGTAGCCATGACTACAGATTGTATGGCTATACAGATGCAGATTGGGCTGGAAGTATCTCAGACAGGAAAAGTACATCAGGTAGATTCTTTTGTTTGGGGTCTGCTATGAGTTCATGGTTTAACAGGAAATAGTCCAGTGTTTCTCTTAGAATGACAAGAGCAGAATACATAGCAGATTGCTCTGCTAAGTTGTGAAGCCATATGGCTTCGGAAGCTGATATCAGGTCTCCTTGAACTGAAGATGGATACTACATTGATTCTATGTGATAACGAGAGTTGTGATAACAGAGAACCCTGTGTTCCGTCGTAACACATAGAAATACGGTATTTCTACATACGAGATAAAGATGCAGATGATGATGTTTTAGTATTTACATACTGTAGATACAGATGATAGCGATTCAGTATTTCTATACTGAATATAGAGATGATGATGTTTCAGTATTCCCATAATGAATATATAGATGATGATGATTTCAGTATTTCTATACTGAAGATATAGATGATTATGCTTTCAGTATTCACATACTAGAGATACAGATGGTGATAGTTCAGTATTCACATACTGAAGATGTAGATGAAGATGGTTTAGATGATGATGCACTGACAAATCCTCTATCTTGGGTAAAGTTCGAACACTTTCGAGATAAGCTTGGTGTAATTTGGAAAGACCTTCCCCGAAAGGGGGAGTAGTCATGTTGCAGTGGGATTACATCATCCCTGGGTACTTGCCCTAAAGTGATCCAGTGACCTTAGTCCTCGAGAATGAAGAGGGATTGTATCATCTCGGGATATATGTCCATAATAGATCTGATGACTTCAGTCCTCGAGAATGCAGTGGGATTGTATCATTCCTGGGAATCTTCTCTAAAGTGATCCAGTGACTTCAGTCCTCGAGAATGCAGTGGGATTGTATCATCGCTGGGCATCTTCTCTAAAGTGATCCGGTGACATTGGTCATCGAGAATGCAATGGGATTGTATCATCCCTAGGCATCTACTTTAAAAGCGATCCGGTGACCTCGGTCCTCAAGAATGCAGTAGGATTGTATCATCCTTGAACTTCGGTTCAGAATAGATCTGGTGATGTCGGTACTCGAGAACGTAGTAGGATTGTATCATCCTTGAAATTTGGTTCAGAACAAATACAGTGACTTCGATACTCGAGAACATAGTAGGATTGTATCATCCTTGAACTTTGGTTTAGAACGGATCCGGTGACTTCGGTACTCGAGAACGTAGTAGGATTGTATCATCCTTGAACTTCAGTTCAGAATGGATTTGGTGACTTCGGTACTCGAGAACGTAGTAGGATTGTATCATCCTTGAACCTAGGTTCAGAACAGATCCAGTGACTTTGGTACTTGAGAACGTAGTAGGATTGTATCATCCTTGAACTTTGATTCAGAACAGTTCTAGTGACTTTGGTACTTGAGAACATGGTAGGATTGTATCATCCTTGAACCTTGGTTCAGAACGAATCTAGTGACTTCGGTACTCAAGAACGTAGTAGGATTGTATCATCCTTAAACCTCGGTTCAGAATAGATCCTGTGACTTCTGTACTCGAGAACGTAGTAGGATTGTATAATCCTTGAACCTCAGTTCAGAATGGATCCGGTGACTTCGGTTGTTGAGAATGTGTTAGAATTGCATCATCCCTGGACTTTAAGTCCAAAAGAGATCCAAATACTTCTTAGTCTTTGAACTATGGCTTGCAGGTTGTTGCTGCTGCTGATGATGTTTTCTGATCGAAATATTAGAGTATGATGATGATGATGTTTTCTGATCGAAAGATCAGAGTATGATGATGATGATGTTTTCTGATCAAAAGATCAGAGTGTGATGATGATGATGATGTTAAGATAAGAATATGATGATGATGATGTTTCTGATCGAAATATCAGAGTATGATGATGATGATGTTTCCTGATCGAAAGATCAGAGTTTGATGATGATGATGTTTCTGATCGAAAGATCAAAGTATGATGATGACGATGTTTTCTGATCGAAAGATTAGAATTTGATGATGATGTTTCTAATCAAAAGATTAGAGTATAATGATGATGACATTTTGATGATGATGATGTTTCTGATTGAAATATCAAAGTATGATGTTGAATATGTTGTTGCTGATCGAAAAATAAAAATGTTGAAGTTGTTGCTGATCGAAAAATCAAAATGCTGAAGTTGTTGCTGATCGAAAGATCAAAGTGTTGAAGATGTTGCTAATTGAAAGATCAAAGATGTTGCTAAAGATATTGCTGATCAAGAGGTCAAAGCACTAAAGATGTTGCTAAAGATGTTGCTGATCAAAAGGTCAAAGTGTTGAAGATGTTGCTGATCGAAAGGTCGAAGTGCTAAAGATGTTGCTGATCGAAAGGTCAAAGTGCTGATGATGATGTTACTGATCGAGAAATCAAAAGATGTTAATGCTGATCAAAGAGTTGCTGTCGATGAAGATTGAAGATGAATACCATATGATGTTGAAAATCTTCCAATGATTTATAGATGTGTTATCTTGATGATGTTGATGATGTCCTCTATCTCTCTCCTGCTATTGTTGTTGTTGATATTGTTGTAGAATACCCTTCTTGTTAAGGGGGAGTGTTGAAATATTGTAACTTCGAAGAATATTCTATATGTATCTTTTGTGGTCCCCGATGGTTCTACCAGGAGAACCACTTGTATTACTTTGTACCCCTATGCTCCTAATCGGAATAACTAATAAGAGTCATGAGGTAGTCCCCTCTAATTGTAAAGGTGGGTCATTAGCACCCCAGTGTGGTTACTTGAGCCTACATGTGTAAATCGAGCCTACATGATTTAACTCAATCCTACATGTCGGATGAGTTAATTAAAGTGAGCAAATGAATATAAATAGAGGTGTAGCACTCCTCATTTGTAGCACACACTCTCACTTGTGTAGCGCATTAGTGGAGAAGAGAAGAGTAGTAGGAGAAGGAGGAGGATCAGGATTTGATCTCCTTGTTGGTTTTATCTTTTATCTTTTGGGGCATCTATATTGAGGAAGCTTTTGCTGGGTTTTTCCCTTTAGGGTTTTCCCAGGATAAATCTTTGTGTTCTCTTTTGTATGGTTGTGCTTGTCTATCTTTCAGTGATCTTGTTTACATGCTTTTGTTATGAAATCCAAATGAAATACTAATGATCTAGCTTAGTATATGAAAATTTAACAAAAGTCACACTCAGCTATATCTTCCAAATAACCATAGTACCTATTTTTTGATACTTCTAGATGCTTGTCACTTCTAGAGGAAACATTAATGACTTGAAAAACTGCATTTATCCCATAATCAAATGTTTTCTTCTTGTCATTCAATTTTTTGATGCAAAATTTACGACCATTGGACCACATAACCTTGTGGTGTATCAACTGCATCATGCTTGACTCAGTAAATTAATATATAAGAATAAATAAAAAAATAAATACATTTATATAATTGGAAACAACGAAAAAATGATCAGGGTATAAAGTATACTTTCCTTTTTACCTTTAAACCACATGCTAAATCAATTTCCATTTGTGTAAGTTCACTGGGATATTCTTCTCGATGACGATGCACCATTTTAATAAATTTACTCATCCCTTCCCATGATAAGGTACCATAGAATTCTATACATTGTTCTATCCGTTCCTCCATCCAATCAAGATTGTTCAACAATGTATAAATGCACTGCATCCCACACATGACCAACTATATGGAAAAATAACAATTAAGAATTGTAAATTAGCTATAATTAAAGGCAATTAAGTTTACCTTAAAATACTGATGGAATCATAAAAATTGCATGAGTAAGATAATATGAAATTGAAAAATTAATTGTATAATAAATCAAATCTACACCATCTAATTACCTTTCACTTTCCTTGTTCTACCTTTCCCCAATAGGACCTCCCCTTCAAATTTGTTGATGGAGTTGATTTGCAAGTGTTTAGCGTGTCATCACTATAGCGATGAACATATGTCTTCATCGCAATAGAGAAAAAATTTCGTCGGTATAGAGACAAACATTCATTTAAGTTGCAGTAGCAATGATGATTGGGGGCCAGAACAATTTCTTTTCAAAATATTTATCAATTTATCCATGAAAATTACCATTTTAACTTATTCATGGCAGTATTTCATGGAACTTTTGAGCCATATGTACTAGTGAATGTTCATTTGAACATACTCTAAGAAGTCTCAGACACTTCTTAGATCCAATGTCAAATACAACATTAGATTGTAGTTTTTTTATTCCATAAGGGAATGAGATCCCCCATCAAATAGATGATTCAACTCACTCTAATCAAAACTGATCACCCTTGTTACGAAGCAATACCACTTAGAGTGATGAATGTGACCACTAGCCTTCCATATCCTGAAATCCTCATGACTAATCAAAGGTTAATCATCCAAGCCTCAATACATGTAGTCAATATCACACATGAATAATTAAGGCTACAAAGAGGCCATTCCCTACCAACGATTGGTCAACTCAACATGAACTCTCTGGGAGAATGATATGAAAAATGTTTTCTGAATGTTAGAACCATGGAGAAACATCAACACACCGTCTCAGTGAGGGATAAATGCTGCATCATGCCAAGCCACATACTTGGTGATAATGTCCATACTACGTTAAGTTCATTCACCACTAGCATAGCCTCATGAGTGAATGTATCATTTAACACTGGCATAACCCCATGAATAAATGTCTTCTTGAGGCATCGCATCTATATGCCTGGGCCATTCACCACTAGCAGAGCCCTGCAAGTGAATGTTTTCCCAATAATTCTCATCCGACGATCCATCTAGGCCATCCATAACTAGCCATATTAGCATGTCTATTTTCTCATTACTGTATGTCCATTCTCTTTTCTATAAAACCATATAAATTTCTAGGCCATTCACCTCATGTGAATGTCTATCAATCATATGTAGGATCATCACAATTCCTAGGAAATTCATCTCACATGAATGTCTGCCACTCATATGTAGAACCATCATGATGTATGGGTGATTCATTTATCATGAATGTATCCCACTCATCTGTAAAACCATCTTGGTGTCTACACATCCATAAACACTCCCTCTCACTTAGAGAGACATTCTCTATAGTATAAAGTATACAAACTTTGTCTTGGATAGATGATTGGTGATAATGTTGGCTATCTGCTCGTTTGTGGATATGTACTGGAGATTTACTGCTCCCTTATACTCCATGTTTCAGAATAAAGTGGTATTTGATATCAATATGCTTCAACATATCATGAAATGATGGATTTTACAAAGGCTTGAAACAACTTTGATTGTCACAGTGTATCACTGTTGTTTCTAGATCTTGATAAAATAATCATGCATGTAGTTTCTAAAGCCAGATTGCTTTGTGACTTGCAAAACTGGCTACATAATCCATCATTTCTACTATACCGAGTGCCACAGAATCCTAGTTCCTACTAATCATAGTTGATCCAAGATGAATAAATACTCCATGGTGTTATTCATTTCTACTATACTCCACTTAGTCAAAAACTATATATATTTGGAGCTTCACTTTATCACCTAAACCTCTCCTAGATCATATTCAATTGTACCACATAGGTACCTTAACACATGCTTTGTTGCAACCCAACATGCATGCCTTGGCTCAACCATAAAATGGCTAAGGATTTTCATTGTAAAGCAAATATTAGGCACGAAGTTAATTAGCTACACCAAGGATTTGGTCAACTACCCACCAAATGTGAATCTGAAGCATAATCACTCAGATTATCCATATTTTTCATCGTGGTAGGATCCAAATATGAATATGAAATAGAATCATGTATATTCTCTAAATATGCACATTAAGGGATCCACCTAATCTAAATCTGAAGTGGAATCACTTAGCTTCTCTAGATATGTCTCCATAGGTATAGTCGTAGACTTGAAATCCATCATCGTGAATATCTCAGGATCTCAGTTGTGTACTCCCTCTATTTGAGGAATATCTTCTTTGGAATCTTCCACACTTATAATATCAATAAGTAATGCATTAATGAATTAGGATAATACCCTTCATCTTGAACTCATAGTCCAACTACATCTTGCACTTGACACTAATCTTCTATGTTCCCATTATGGAAAAAATCACCAATCATGTAGAACCAAGATCAAATGTTCATCATCAACAACCTTGTAGTAAATATTGGAATATACATAATTCTTGTTGAAGTCCAAGATCATCAAGTACATGTTTATCTTGGCATATCAAATCCTAAATTCCTACTTGAGTCTATACAAATTATTCGTTGTCATCAACAAGTTGTGCTCCAACTTCTCTCTATGCATCTAAGTATCATGATGTTAGAATTTTAACAATAAGCTAGCATAACATTAGGATATTTAACTGAGAGAACAATAAGCACAACAATCAAACACAAGAGACAATGAACATAGTGTTTTTCCTTGGGAAAACCATAAATGGAGAAAACCACACAACTTCCTCAGAGATAGAATCAACACCAAAAGTAAAACCCCAAAACAGTAAGATGATATCCCAACAATAGTAACCTCTTTCTTCCTTGCCCCAGTGTCTTTCTCTTCCTCAGCTATGTGCTACAACTGAGTGTGGATGAGTGTGTGATAAATAGAGAGGCTAGCTCTCTATTTATACTAATTCCCAACTTGGCTAAACCCTACTAGGGCTGACCTCTCTAGGAGAGTCTAATAACCCTAGTTCCCCAGAACTGTGGGGACTTTAACCCTTAGACAATAGAAGGGTTACCCACCTTGACTTGACATGACTTGTTTACATTATAGAAACTATCGATAGGAACATCGGGGCATGAAATAACTCAAGTACATTACAAATACATCCTAGAATAAACATCGGGTTACAATACATAAGAAATACAAGTGAATACATTCCAAAGTTACAATTACATAAACACTCCCTCTTAACTAGGACGGTATTCTCTCGACACAATTTAACAGCACAAGTCTTCTTCTTTGTATCATCTAGGTCATCGTCAAGCTCTTGTCATCTTCATCTTCAAGTCCTGTTCATCTTCAAGTCATCTTTCATTATTGGATCTGGATCATCACTCGATCTGGATCATCATCACTGGATCTGGATCATCACTCGATCCGGATCATCACTGCTCAGTCATCATTGTTAACCCAAAAATCTCCCACTCATCTCTCCATGGCCTACACCACCCAAGGACACCATCTCACGACCCTCCATTAGACCCCCACACCCTCAAAATAGCTAAAGGATGAAGAAAAGGGATTAAAACCCCCAAAAAGGAGCCCAAAATACTCTCCTAGGAGCTAAAGCCCCCAAAAAGGGTCTAAAACCCTAAAAGGAGCTAAAGTTAGTCCAGAAGGGCTAAAAGCCCAAAAAGGGGGCTAAAGCCTGACTAAGGGCTTAAAACCCTAAAACCCCAAATAAAAGCTATAAAAGGAGGGTGGGGGGTCACTCTCAAAACACCTCTCCCTTGCATATTGTTATGCTGCCTGTGGATGCCTTGAGACCCTTTGTCTCTCAAGCCACCCACACTCCCTCTCCTCCATCTCCATTGAGCCATAGCTCCCCCATCCAAGAGAGGTGCTTCCACAAGCTTGGGCATGGTGGCCCATTTCCACCCAAAGAGAAGGTATAACTTGTCTTTCTTGCATTTGCTTCTTAGTTTTCTTTGCTTTCTAACCCATGTTTTCATTTGTAGGTTTATGTTTAACATTGTTTTGCAGGTATTTCAGTTTTCTATAGCTTAGTATTTGTTTACAGTTTATTGGAAGTGGAACCCTAACCCTTGTTTGCAGAGGGGTTCATCATCATTTCTCCATTTTCTTCTTTCTGTTCTTAGTTTAGCTTCTATCCATTTATATTCCCTTTTTATTTTCATCATTTACCACTAGCAGGAACCTACCCTTCTATCCTATAGATAGAAGGGAGCCATTCCTCCCCCTGTAGCAAGGATAAATCCTTGCTACAGAACTGGCGACCATACTAGGTCGATCCCACAGGATCCCTGGGCCAAATTTTTAAAAATTTCAAGTTTTTCAGGTTTTGCCCTAGTTTTTCAAATTTCATGTTAAATTCACGTTAAATCCAGTTTTTTTTCAATTATCAGTACTGCCGAAGCCTCTGCTAGGCAAATCCGAGTCAGTTTGGCCATAGTACAGGTTACTGTCGACTGGATATGACTCTGGATCTAAAAAACCCCAAATATGGGGTAGGTCACTCTTATCAGGCCTGAAAGTGAGGTGAGGGTGCACTTAATGGCCAAACAGGTGCACCCAAGGTGCACTTAATCCCCAATAAGTGTGACTTCACTCAGAAACACAGACCGTGATTGTTTGTGAATTTTGTGCGACCCCCTCGCCTGTTTTTGAAAAAATCTTACAGCCCCCTCGCCAGATTTGATCAGAAATGTATGGCCTGTCAAATAGAACTTTAATTTCAGTTTAATAGAGTTTAAATTTCAGTTTTATAAGGATTTTCAGTCCGGTTCAGCTGCCTCTGTCTAGCACTACAAGTCAATTTCAGTTTCAGTTTCTGTTTTCTGCAATTTCTTTTATAAACAATGTGTAAATTCCAACTAAATGTTAATGGATTAATCAAATGAATGTAGCTTAACTAAAATAAACCCAAAAATAATTGTCTTGCTTAGCCTTCCTCCTATACCCAGTTATCACCCTCCAGGATATTCTGGGATACGACGAAGGGCAAGCTCATATAGTTCTAGGAACTCCACTAATATTGTTCCAAACCATTAAAATCGAATGACCTGGAAGGTAGAGGGGGTAGAGAAGGAGGGCTTCTCATGGTGCTAAGTGTCCTCCCTATTGACCAACCTTGCATCTGGGAGGTGACCTGTGGATCTACGGATGGGCTTAGTCCCATTGTGTTGAGAGCCCAGCACCTTCTCTTGGTTGAAGAGGAATATCAGTGTGAGGTAGTCATCTAGCTAGGCCATCAAACATTCAGAGTTAATAACTGTATTTGTTCACAATTTCTGATTATTCAATGCTTGCATACGCAACCACAATATGGTGAATTCATAAACCATTTTGTAGCAACCAAATACCAGAAAAACAAACAAACAAATACACCATACCAAGTAATTAACCCAAGTCAGTTCATGATGCTGAGTGAGCCTTAAAATTTACCAATTTACACTAAGTACAAACAAATCTGCAGTCTTTGAGGACATAAGTCCCTGACTACTTCAATTGTGGGAAGTACTTGGGCTCTACCCAGAAACTCATTGTGAGGAGTACCATAGGAACCCCAAAGTAGCTAGCCACTGAGAGGAATTGCTAAGCGAAACGGGAAATGACCCCTTCTGATTGAGTATAAACACTTCTGAGGAACAAGCCAAGTGTTGTCTTTTGGTAGTCTTGGTGGCCGAGTGACCACCTACAGCCAATAGGAATCCACTGAAACTGGGGTCCAAATATCATTCCCATCAGTTTGATAAAATATAACACAATTTATCCCTCACGCTCTTCCTCACGCCTAAGAGGCGAACCACCAGAATTTGGAGCACTCAATCGACACCATCAAAACCATTCTCGGCGATCTCCCACACCATCAAAAGGCCACATAGCCTCTGATTCTGATTCAGACCCATATCAGTCTGAACCAGACCTCCACACCGCACCATCAAGCCCCATGGCTGGTGCAAATCCGGATCCATTTTTCGGCATAACCTTAGCAAGTGGACTCCTGTCCACACTACAACCTGTCACCAACAACCCTGGAGGTGTCCCAAGCATATTCATGTAGACTGTCATTATTCAAATTCTGCCACCTATAGTGACCAGCCAACCTGGCCCACTTGCAACACATGGGGGCAGTGGCCCCTTAACACACACTGCCCCTCCTACCACATAGGGGGGTAGTGGACCATCCACTTACACTGCCCCTACTATCATGTTTGGGGGAAATGTCCCTTCCACCCACACTGTCCCTCCCACAACACTTGGGGGCATTGGCCCATCTGCAATGGTGCCACCACAAGTACCCCTAGCTGTGCAGATGCATTATGCACCTACAAACCCCACCACCATCATAGCCCCATCCCACATCAACTTGGGGTCAAATATACCATTCATGGCTCATATTAACTTGCCTGATTTGGCTCGATTGACAAATTACCCCATTCACCATCAAGCTTTTTGGCCTCCAATGCCAACTAAGCTGCCATTAGACATCCCCAAATTTGAAGGCAAGGCAGGGGAATGTCCCCAAAACCATATTATGACATTCCATCTATGGTGCTCATCCAATAGCATCGTAGATGACTCCATCAGGCTAAGGCTATTCCAAGGCACCCTTATAGGTGCTGCGACCAAATGGTACTGTTATCCCTAAAGTTGAACCTAGACTACAGGGGTTCAAGCTTAAGGAAATCTTGTTCTAAAATAGAAATCAATAAACTCAAAATGAAAACCAATCTAGTATGAAACCAAAAGTATTGGACAAATCACACAATTATAAATGAACTAGGCTAGTATAACATGAAAGCTATAAGAAAATGAAACAATTATCAAAGAATAGGCTGGTGTGAAATCAGAGCTATAAGAATATCATGAAACCATACAGGAACTGTATAACACAAAACAAAACGCAAAGTTCAATATCTCAGTAACTACGATCATAAAGTCATGAAATAAAACTTCCTCTGTTTTTTGAAAGTATAAAAGATAATCGCATTTCAAAATAAGAATCAGTGTAATGGGATTCAATGGACCATATACATGATAAATTATAAGAAATAAAATTCATAACATACAGAGACAAATCATAGTCATGCTCATTCAAAGTAGAACCTGCATTGAAGCTGTAGAGTGTTTATGCTATATAGACAGCGATCAAAACTGGGCTTTCATAACTCCAAAATTTTCCAACCCCTTGTCTCCTCTCGAGAGCCACTTAAATACAAAATATTTCCATCTTTAAACTAACCATAAGATCCTATATTTAAGGATCGAACCTCCTCAAAAATAGGGAAGTCAATCCCTTTTAAAAAGTATTAAAGTACAAGTGTAATACATGTGTCAAATAAACAACATAAGTTCGAAAAGCAAACTACAATTTAACTTCTAAAGGCTTCTAGAAGCCTCTCCTAGTGTAGCTAGGTCACTTAGAACCTGTGAACGCTTCTGCAGTCTTGCAAATTCAGCATCCTTATTGTCCTCCTTGTTCTGAGCTTTGACTTGTTCCAACTGCTTCTGAATGGCTCGTTTCTCCATTAGAACATTTTTGGAAACTATCAGCAACTTTTGGTATTCTGTCTCTTTGTCCTCCAGGTCTTGACGAAGTCTTTTGTTGGCCACCATAAATTTTTCATTTATGTCTTGCAGATATCTTGTTTGTTCTTGGTATGTCTGCAAAGACTTCCTACATTGGCTTAATTTAGGAGATATTTCCAAGTCTTCTTCTCTTATGTGGACTCCTTCTTCCTGTAAACCTTTTGCTGCTGAATTGTCATTTGGATTATCTTGCTTGTCTGTGCAAAAGGTTTCTAGTATAGAGCCTGCTATGCCCTGAATAACAATAAACTTTTCATTATCTACATAGTACTGGTACCTTGTTGTATGTATAGTTTCTTCACTGCCTGCATCATCTATCACCACAACATCCATGGCATCTTCATGTGCTGCTATTTCCTCTACCTGCATCTTCTTCTTCAACCTGGTTCTTGGCTTCTCTATTTTGAATAACTGTTTACAAATTTTATTCTTTGAAGCTATAATTTTCTGCATATCACTGAGTTTTTCTGGGTTTTCATTTGTGCAGGAGGCTTCAGGGCACAAGCCTTCCTGGATGGTTTTCTCAAGAGTATGCTTTTCTTCTTTCTCAGCAATTTGAACTAGTTTTTTAGGACTTATTGTTTGCTGTTCAGTATCATCCATCATTATTTTGTTTCTCATTATTTTTCCTTTCTCTTTGATTTGAAAGCAGGGGCATTATCACTAACTAATTTTCTAGGGCATCCAAACCTACCCAAAATGTTTTCTTGAAGGAAAGTACTTATAACCTGTTCTGTTGCTCTCCTTGTTGGAACTGCTTCCACCCATTTAGTGAAAAAATCAGTAGCAGATAGGATCCATTTATGCTGTCCACTAGAGGGAGGATGAATTTCATCGATGAAGTCTAGTCCCCACTGCTAAAATGGACCATTCACAGAAATAGGATTTAGAGGTAAGGAATGAAGCTTATGCTTACCTGTAAATTTCTGACATTCCACACATGATCTAACCTGATGATATACATCTGAAAAAAGGGTAGGCCAGTAATATCCTGCTCTCAGGATTTTTATTTCCCATTTCCAACCTATCAATCTTAGCAGACAAACTTTTTATGATTTTACTCATTTCATCCATTTTGCTATCTGATGACCTTCCTGTATGACTGGATGTAATGATTTCTTTCTTGCCCCTTTTTTCAACAATTTGGTGTTCTGTTTCCTCTTTGAGTTTATTTGAAGCCAAAATATTTGACTCTACTTCTAATGCTGCATTTTTCATGTTTTGAAGTGACACATATTTTCTTTCTCTTAACAGCAAAGAAAACTCATGATCAAATGAGTTTGCATAAGTTAACCTTGCTGCTGTCTCAGTAGGTTTTATTTTAGCTAGAATCCTACTGTACATTTTGTTAAATCTTTTGGAAAAGTTTCCCACAGCTTCATCCTTTTTTCTTTTTAAAGATCCAAACTCTGTCATCTAATACAAATAGTCTTTAGTTTCCCCCCACTGTCTCATAAATGCTTCTTATAAAGCATCTATGCCATCTATGGAGTCTGGTGGTAATTCCCTAAACCATTTTCTAACCTCACCATCTAAAATTTGAACAAAAACCCTCATCCAAACATCCCGATGTTCAAAATTTTGAATGTCTGCATAACTACAGAATGTATTCCAGTGTTCTTCTGCAATAGCATCTCCTTGGCCATTAAACCTTGGAAGGTACTTTTGATAATCTCCTCCTGGGAGAGCATTGAGAGGCTGGGGTAAAACAAGTGGGGCATGTCTTGCTACTACCATAGCAGCCATTCGATTTTGAGCCATTCTAGGGTTTGTATTAGACTGAAAGCTGCTTGACTACTGTGATGAGGGAGACAAATTAATAGGATTTGATTGACTCAATGGGATAGTTTTACCCAAAGGAATATGGGCTGAAAATAAAGAAGAGGATCCTGTCTGCAATGCTTCAAGCTTAACCTTCTCTGACAACAAAGGATTTGTAAAGACACGGAAATTGTCAATTTGGGAAGGAGTAAATAACAAGTCTAACTCTTCTCTTCCTTTTTCTGAATGTGGGTTAAAATAAGGAACTGGAATAGATGAAGATTTAGGGATCTCTAAAGTTGTAGGCTGTTTAAATTTTTATGATGAAGTAGAAATTAAATTTCTCCTAGCCTCCTTTAACAACTGCTCAGGATCTGAGACTCCTGGATTCAAAGGTGATGAGGGATTTCCTCGAGTTCCTATCTTCTTTGAAGCCACTGTAACTTTTAAAAAGGTGACTGAATGTAGTCTGTATCAGATTTGACTGATTTTGTTCACCCTGCAAAATCAGTTTCATGAAGATGTCGATTACCCAGGGAAGATATCCTTTCCTTTGTCCGTCCTCTACAACGGCGCCAGAAGATGTTATCCCTAAAGTTGAACCTAGACTACAGGGGTTCAAGCTTAAGGAAATCTTGTTCTAAAATAGAAATCAATAAACTCAAAATGAAAACCAAGCTAGTATGAAACCAAAAGCATTGGACAAATCACACAAGTATAAATGAACTAGGCTAGTATAACATGAAAGCTATAAGAAAATGAAACAATTATCAAAGAATAGGCTGGTGTGAAATCAGAGCTATAAGAATATCATGAAACCATACAGGAACTGTATAACACAAAACAAAACACAAAGTTCAATATCTCAGTAACTACGATCATAAAGTCATGAAATAAAACTGCCTCTGTTTTTTGAAAGTATAAAAGATAATCCCATTTCAAAATAACAATCAGTGTAATGGGATTCAATGGACCATATACATGATAAATTATAAGAAATAAAATTCGTAACATACAGAGACAAATCATAGTCATGCTCATTCAAAGTAGAACCTGTATTGAAGCTGTAGTGTCTTATGCTATACAGACAGTGATCAAAACTAGGCTTTCATAACTCCAAAATTTTCCAACCCCTTGTCTCCTCTCGAGAGCCACTTAAATACAAAATATTTCCATATTTAAACTAACCATAAGATCCTAGATTTAAGGATCGAACCTCCTAAAAAATAGTGAAGCCAATCCCTTTTAAAAATTATTAAAGTACAAGTGTAATACATGTGTCAAATAAACAACATAAGTTCAAAAAAAAAACTGCAATTTAACTTCTGAAGGCTTCTAGAAGCCTCTCCTAGTGTAGCTAGGTCACTTAGAACCTATGAACGCTTTTGCAGTCTTGCAAATTCAGCATCCTTATTGTCCTCCTTTTTCTGAGCTTTGACTTGTTCCAACTGCTTCTGAATGGCTCGTTTCTCCCTTAGAACATTTTTGGAAACTATCAGCAACTTTTGGTATTCTGTCTCTTTGTCCTCCAGGTCTTGACGAAGTCTTTTGTTGGGCACCATCAATTTTTCATTTATGTCTTGCAGATATCTTGTTTGTTCTTGGTATGTCTGCAAAGACTTCCTACATTGGCTTAATTTAGGAGATATTTCCAAGTCTTCTTCTCTTATGTGGACTCCTTCTTCCTGTAAACCTTTTGATGCTGAATTGTCATTTGGATTATCTTGCTTGTCTGTGCAAAAGGCTTCTGGTATAGAGCCTGCTATGCCCTGAATATCAATAAACTTTTCATTATCTACATAGTACTGGTCCCTTGTTGTATGTACAGTTTCTTCACTGCATGCATCATCTATCACCACAACATCCATGGCATCTTCATGTGCTGCTCTTTCCTCTACCTGCATCTTCTTCTTCAACTTGGTTCTTGGCTTCTCTATTTTGAATAACTGTTTTCAAATTTTATTCTTTGAAGCTATACTTTTCTGCATATCATTGAGTTTTTCTGGGTTTTCATTTGTGCAGGAGGCTTCAGGGCATAAGCCTTCTTGGATGGTTTTCTCAAGAGTATGCTTTTCTTCTTTCTCAGCAATTTGAACTGGTTTTTTAGGACTTATTGTTTGCTGTTCAGTATCATCCATCATTATTTTTCCTTTCTCCTTAGGGCCGTCTTTAAACCCTAGCTCTGTTAACAGGTATTCCCATGTTCTTTCCTCCTTTTGCAATTGAGCTAGAATCAACAATTTAATTAAGCCTTGGTGATAAACAGAGCAAGCAGTATGCTCGGGATGGTTTTCAACTATGGAAATCATCTTTTGGAGGCTTTTTAACAAGTAAAATGGGAGATTTACCTGTATACTTCCATGAATATGAATTAGCAATTTTAGATGGCATTTTAATACTCTGTCATACCTGCCATCGCATGTGATGTAATTTTGTATCACCTCCAAAGGAACCTTCCATCCTGGCTTCATTTTGCTAACGTGGACACCATTTTTCCAATCTAGCTTTTCACATCCTAGCATTAGAAATTCATTGAAATCACTTTGAAAATCCTGCTGTTTAAACCATTTCTCCCCCTGTGCAGGAACACCTATTGCCTCAGCAATAGAATCCTCATTTACCCTGACTGTTAGGCTTTGCAGCTGCACTCTTTCATCTATGTAATTTTCAATAAATAACATGGTTACCTGTGAATGGTAGCATTGCAATTTCTCTCAAAAATTAAACCATCCAGACTTTTGCATTAGTTTGGCAGACCTCAGAAATTGCTTTATCCAATCTTTGTTGTTTGGCTCTAGCCTGCAAATGAAGCCTCCTGGATTTCTCTTCACTATAACCTCTAGCTCTTCCTCGTCGGCTGCCTTCGACATTTAAAACCCTAAAAATTTGCAACTTTGTTGTATAGACAGACAGGGCTTTAAATATTAGACAAAACAACACACTTTGTTGCAGTTACCTCTGTGGCCGGTCTTCATTCCATGCTAGCTCTGGCCTGTCAATAATGCACCTATGCTTGTGCTAGTCCTAATTTGATTGATTTGCAGGCTTAACAAAATGACGATGACAGTGAGAATAGAACCAAAAATCCTCATAGGTCTTACCCTTAAGCCTCTGTCAGTAATGCAAATCAACAAGGCCTTTACACTATACTGCCCTGAACAGGAAATTCATTGCTGTAACCACTTGCTCTGGGATGAAAGGAAGTCTACATGATGTAATCCAGTCCCTCAAACATAAAATCCATTAGGGTTTGAAAACAAACCCTAGCTTCTTGAAACCCGACTGTTGCTGCTCATGACCAATGAAGCTTTACAGTATACTAACAAGTCTGCGATTATCCTTCTCCAGTTAACCAGCAAAACAATGAAACAAATTTCTAGGGAAAAGAGTGAATTAAGTCGATTTTGCCATGACCAGTACTAACATTGATTGCATGCAGTGTTCAAATTTTAAAATGATGACAGGTGTACCATTTCATAAGTGACACAATAAAAACCCATCATTTTATGGATAGGCGCTCCTTTAAAACATTTTCATATCGAATGCCAAATAATTATGAATATGACCAAAGTTTATTATTCCTTTACATTCCAAGGTATTAATAAATAATAAACTTTTCAATGAAATGCCCTTTTGACATTCTGTTGCAGTAAGTGAAATGCTGCCAGTTTATAAAATGCTGCCAGTTTGGATTATGCTACCAGTTTCAACAATCCACTATATAACATACAATCTCTTGCACATACGTAGGTTCATGACTAATGAATGAAGATTTTGATGATTCAGAATACTAAAGGAAAACCATAATGGCGTTCAATCAATGATAAGGTGTAAAACAAAGAAAAATTTAAACAATAAAAACACATGACAATCAAAGCTCATAAAATAAAAAGGTCAAACAACCTTAGAGATAACATCTGGCTCCATCTGGGGACAAAGTTTTCCTGAGAAACTTTGAGAACATGTTGACTAGTGCCTTCAAAATTCTACTAAGGTCACTTCTGTCTTATTGGGCTGGAGTCTTATCTGAAGTAAAATGATATATACAGTGACTATGTACAATAACACTTTGTATTTCACTGATGTGTAAAAATGCTTTAAGAAACGTCCATTGACTGGACCTGCAATCTCTTCACCTTTTAGATTTTGTAAGACAAAAGTATTATTTCCAAGGATCTTTATGACTGAAAAAGGCCTTAATATCCATAAGTTTTCAAATTTCCCATGCTTACATTTTTCATTCTTTCTTGCATCCCATCTGAGAACGAGGTCACCAACTGCAAACATCTCTTTTTTAACTTTTTTTATCAAAGCTTTCTTTCATTTTTTTTTTATGTTTCTTAGCTGTATCCTTTATGGATTCCCTCTCTTGCTGCAACTGCACTATCTAGAACATTCTTCTTCTGATATCATTTGGTTCTTCTTTTATTTCCTGCATAAACTTAATGACTGGGGTCACAGATTGAACAGGGAAAACAACATCAATCCCATATACCAATTGGAAAGGGGATGTCCCAATTGACTTTTTAATTGTTACTCTATCAGCCCAAAGAGAAAATTTTAGTTTGGTATCCCAACTCCATTTGTTTTCAAACAACATTTTCTTGATACAGTTTACAATGTTTTTGTTGTTGGATTCTGCTAATCCATTTCCTTGTGGATAGTATGGTGTGGAATGTTTTAAGCTAATATTATTTTCCTGAAAAAATTTCACCATCTTCTTTGATTTGAAAGCAGGGGCATTATCACTAACTAATTTTCTAGGGCATCCAAACCTACCCAGAATGTTTTCTTGAAGGAAAGTAATTATAACCTGTTCTGTTGCTCTCCTTGTTGGAACTGCTTCCACCCATTTAGTGAAAAAGTCAGTAGCAGTTAGGATCCATTTATGCTGTCCACTAGAGGGAGGATGAATTTCACTAATGAAGTCTAGTCCCCACTGCTAAAATGGACCATTCACAGAAATAGGCTTTAGAGGTAAGGACTGAAGCTTATGCTTACCTGTAAATTTCTGACATTCCACACACGATCTAACCTGATGATATACATCTGAAAAAAGGGTAGGCCAGTAATATCCTGCTCTCAGGATTTTGAAGGCAGTTTCCTTCCAGTACTTATGTCCTCCACAAACTCCACTATGCAATTCTGCAATCACAGCATCAACTTCGTATTTCTCCAAACATTTCAACAATATTCCTCCCGGATCCTTCCAGTACAAAATCTGATCTATTAAAACATACTTCATTGCCTTTAGTTTTAACGATCTGCATTCATTTCTATTTAATTCAAGAGGGCATTGTAAATACAACAGGAAATATACAACATCTTTATACTAGTCAGACTCACCATACATGTTATAAACCTACGGGTTACTATGTTCTGTTGCCATAACTTGCTCTGGCTGTTTTGCCATCACATGAAGATTCAAAACCTGACAATTTGACTCTGTCAGAAGTTTAGCTAATCCCTGTCCTTTTATCAACTTTGTTGGTTTAATTTCTATGTCATATTCCATGACCTTAGCTATCCATTTGCCTCTTTTTCCTTCGCTGTCAGGCTGTGCAAGAATCTCCTTGACTGCTAAATTTGGGACATATGCCACAACCTTAGAATGTAGAACATATATTCTAAAAAATTTAAGAGCTTTAACTAAAGCATACGCTTGCTTTTCCATTATATTATATTTCAGCTCTGAGTCTCTTAATGTTTTACTGAAGAATGAAATGGGCTGTTCCAAATTATCAGAGTTCTTTTGTAACAATACAACAGCTATAGTGTCTTCTGATGAAAATGAGAATATTGCAAAATCTTTTGTATAATCAGGAGCCATCAACACTGGGGCTTCTATCAATGCTTGCTTTATGGCTTCAAATGCTTGTTTAGCCTGGTTAGACCATTTAACCTCCCTATCTTTCTTAAGCATCTGAGTGATATGCTTTATTATTTCTGCAAAATTGGGAATAAACCATCTTAAGAAGTTGATTTTTCCAACAAAAGATTGAATTTCTTTTTTATTTCTAGGAATGCTGATTTTTAAGATGGCCTTGACTCTCCCTGGATCTATCTTTATTCCTTCAGTTGAAACAATATGTCCTAACAGTTTGCCTTCTGTTAGGGCAAAGTGAGACTTTTTAGGATTTAGTGATAAACCAAACTTTCTGCATTTAACAAAAAATTGTCTCAAATGTTTAAGATGATCTTCATCAGACTTAGAAAAGACTGTGATGTCATCTTGGTATATCACAACAAACTTTTCATTTTCACCCACAAAAGCTATATCCATAGCCCTCTGAAAAGTATCACCTGCATTCATGAGTCCAAAGGGAATTTTTTCATATATAAAGGTCCCCCATGGCGTGGTAAATGCTGTTTTTTCTCAGTCCTCCAGCTAAACTACAATCTGATTATAACCAAAAAATCCATCAATCATTGAAATTATGTGAGCACCTACAACCCTCTGCAAAATCTGATCTATTTTTTGTAATGAATAGTTATCCTTGAGGCAGGATCTATTCAAGTTCTGGAAGTCTACACATAGTCTTATCTCTCCATTTTTATTATGTACAGGGACTAAATTAGCAACCCAAGATGAATACCTCAAAGGCACAATAATTTTTGCATCTAGTAGTTTTTTCACCTCTTTTTCAATTACTGGCAGCAATGCTGGGTTAATCCTTCTAAGCTTCTGTTTAAAAGGTTTAGTGTTTGGTTTTAGAGGGATTTTGTGCTAAATTATGCTGGTATCATATGTTTTTAAATCATGATATGACCAAGAAAAAATGTCCTTATATTCTTTCAGTAAACCAAGATATTTTCATCTTTCTTCATCTGACAACAATTTTGACAGTTTTATCATCTTAGGCTGATTTTCAGAACCAATGTTATACTCTATAACATTTTCTTCAGTAGTCTGTAGGGTGGGTTTTATCATTGTATCATATTTTGAAAACAATCTTTCTAAAGGAACCAGTCCCTTAGGAATGAAATTCCCTTTTAACTCAACAATTTTGTGATCAGCAATTGAATTATTTCTGCAAGGTTCATTTTCTACCCAATCTGAATTCTGTTCATAATCAACAGTATCATCTGAAAATTCACCTACCACTTCTAGAAATTCTTTTATTTCCTGATCATCATTAAAGACTTGCCAATGCTTGATATTATCTGGGACAGCAGGTCTGTACCTTACGTCAATTGGATATTTCAGATGAGTTACTTTTGGAACCATGAAATAAGCAGCTGCTAAAGCTAGGGAATCAACTGTCTCATTATATTCTCTTGGAACAAAGGTGATGTTAAAGGCTATGAAGAAATTTTCAATTAGATCCCAGACCTCATTCCTATAGACCTTCAATAAATACTACTTTACTTGGTAAACACTTTTTACTTGCTGAATAACTAATTAAGAGTTGCCAAACATAGCAAGTTCTTTTATACCTAAGTCTTTTGCTGCTCTTAACCCAAGAATCAAGGCCTCATATTCAGCAGTATTATTTGTTGTTTTAAATTCCAATTTGTACATAAGGGAAATAAGCTCACCTCCAGCTGAAATCAATAATACTCCTGCTCCTGCCCCCTCTTTACTTGATGCACCATCGAAATACATCTGCCACAAGACATCAGGTTCCTCTCTCTTTACCTGAACTGGGATATATATTTTTTACTTGTAAAACCCCTTCAATTTCATCATTTAATTGCAACATACAAGAACCAAGATTTTCATCAATTGAATAGATCGGATGATTATTAGGGTGCCTACTATCACTCACCAAATATGCCATATGTACCTCTCTGTAAAGTCTTCTGAATTCTCCCCCAAATACTGGAATTGTAGCATATGAAATATCCATCTGCAGAGTTCCTCCCACTTTCTTTGCCCAGGATCTAGACAATAACATACCAATTTTAGGAGACATATCTACTACAACAATATCCATCAATACACTCTTTATAGGTACCTGGCTTAAATTCACTACCAAGTCCTTGATTACCCCAATACATTTCACTGCCCTAGAATCAAATGCATACAAATCATGGTATGGTTTAGTAACACTTAGTCCTAAAGCTTCCATGACTGTTTTTGGCATGAGACTATGTGAAGCTCCTGAATCTAGCAGACAATTATGAAACAACTGATAATGTATTGAAAAGGTTACATAAAATGGAGGAGGATATTCTGAATTATCATCAGGTTGATCAAAAGTTTTTGACCCTACAATGATAGTAGGTTTTTCATCCTGCAAATTAATTTCATCAGATGGGATGGGAGTAGAGTTCACTGCATTTCTAAAGGTTTTAAAAGCCGCCTCCCTGTAAACTTTACTTTTAATAAATTCTGTTAAAGGCACAGGGATCTTTACCTTATTAAGCTCATGTTCAAAACTGAAACCACTTACAGATTTATTAATCTCCTCAGGATTCACAACTTCATCTTTTCTCTGATTTACCATTCGTTTCTAATTTGCAGGAATATTTTGTTTAAGAGGAAGAGCTTTCACCAATTTTTTAGTTTGTGCTGCATGTTTTACCCCTGATCTTAGACCATATGATTTTTGTGGTATTTTTTGATAGAATTTAGGCATAGACATCTGATAATCATTTCCTTCATAATGATCTATTTCTGTAGCATACTGATAATTAGACCTAGTCAGAAAATGAGAGGAAGAATCATCATCAAACTGACTAATATTATGTTCTTCAGCTTCCAAATCATCTAACTCCCCTTCATCTATTTTATATGATTCATCGTCTCTGACATTATTGTTTTGAAAAGGAGGTTGAATCCTTTGTTCTTCATTTTCTCGTCTGTCTCTCTGTATATCATTATTTCGTCTTTCTCTTGGCAAGAACCTAGGAGCAAAAGGTATTCTAAACTGATTCTGATTTCTATCACCTTCAGGTATGGGTTTATTCTGATTTCTATTTCCCATTTCCAACCTATCAATCTTAGCAGACAAATTTTTTATGATTTTACTCATTTCATCCATTTTGCTATCTGATGACCTTCCTGTATGACTGGATGTAATGATTTCCTTCTTGCCCCTTTTTTCAACAATTTGGTGTTTTGTTTTCTCTTTGAGTTTATTTGAGGCAAAAATATTTGACTCTACTTCTAATGCTGCATTTTGCATGTTTTGAAGTGACACAGATTTTCTTTCTCTTAACAGCAAAGAAAACTCATGATCAAATGAGTTTGCATAAGTTAACTTTGCTGCTGTCTTAGTAGGTTTTATTTTAGCTGGAATCCTACTGTACATTTTGTTAAATATTTTGGAAAAGTTTCCCACAGCTTCATCCTTTTTTCTTTTTAAAGATCCAAACTCTGTCATGTAATACAAATAGTCTTTAGTGTCCCCCCACTGTCTCATAAATGCTTCTTATAAAGCATCTATGCCATCTATGGAGTTTGGTGGTAATTCCCTAAACCATTTTCTAACCTCACCATCTAAACTTTGAACAAAAACCCTCATCCAAACATCCTGATGTTCAAAATTTTGATTGTCTGCATAACTACAGAATGTATTCCAGTGTTCTTCTGCAGTAGCATCTCCCTGGCCATTAAACCTTGGAAGGTACTTTTGATAATCTCCTGCTGGGAGAGCATTGAGAGGCTGGGGTAAAACAAGTGGGGCATATCTTGCTACTACCATAGCAGCCATTCGATTTTGAGCCATTCTAGGGTTTGTATTAGACTGAAAGCTGCTTGACTACTGTGATGAGGGAGACAAATTACCAGGATTTGATTGACTCAATGGGATAGTTTTACCCAAAGGAATATGGGCTGAAAATAAAGAAGAGGCTCCTGTCTGCAATGCTTCAAGATAAACCTTCTCTGACAACAAAGGATTTGTAAAGACACAGAAATTTTCAATTTGGGAAGGAGTAAATAACAAGTCTAACTCTTCTCTTCCTTTTTCTGAATGTGGGTTAAAATAAGGAACTGGAATAGATGAAGATTCAGGGATCTCTAAAGCTGCAGGCTATTTAAATTTTTATGATGAAGTAGAAATTAAATTTCTCCTAGCCTCCTTTAACAACTGCTCAGGATCTGAGACTCCTGGATTCAAAGGGGATGAGGGATTTCCTCAAGTTCCTATCTCTTTGAAGCAACTGTAACTTTTAAAAAGGTGACTGAATGTAGTCTGTATCAAATTTGACTAATTTTGTTCACCCTGCAAAATCAGTTTCATGAAGATGTCGATTACCCAGGGAAGATATCCTTTCCTTTGTCCGTCCCCGGCAACGGCGCCAGAAGATGTTATCCCTAAAGTTGAACCTAGACTACAGGGGTTCAAGTTTAAGGAAATCTTGTTCTAAAATAGAAATCAATAAACTCAAAATGAAAACCAAGCTAGTATGAAACCAAAAGTATTGGACAAATCTCACAATTATAAATGAACTAGGCTAGTATAACATGAAAGCTATAAGAAAATGAAACAATTATCAAAGAATAGGCTGGTGTGAAATCAGAGCTATAAGAAGATCTTGAAACCATACAGGAACTGTATAACATAAAACAAAACACAAAGTTCAATATCTCAGTAACTACGATCATAAAGTCATGAAATAAAACTGCCTCTATTTTTTGAAAGTATAAAAGATAATCTCATTTCAAAATAAGAATCAATGTAATGGGATTCAATGGACCATATACATGATAAATTATAATAAATAAAATTCATAACATACAGAGACAAATCATAGTCATGCTCATTCAAGGTAGAACCTGTATTGAAGCTGTAGAGTGTCTTATGCTACACAGACAGTGATCAAAACTGGGCTTTCATAACTCCAAAATTTTCCAACCCCTTGTCTCCTCTCGAGAGCCACTTAAATACAAAATATTTCCATATTTAAACTAACCATAAGATCCTATATTTAAGGATCGAACCTCCTCAAAAATAGGGAAGTCAATCCATTTTAAAAAGTATTAAAGTACAAGTGTAATACATGTGTCAAATAAACAACATAAGTTCAAAAATCAAACTACAATTTGACTTCTAAAGGCTTCTAGAAGCCTCTGCTAGTGTAGCTAGGTCACTTAGAACCTGTGAACGCTTCTACAGTCTGGAAAATTCAGCATCCTTATTGTCCTCCTTGTTCTGAGCTTTGACTTGTTCCAACTGCTTCTGAATGGCTCGTTTCTCCCTTAGAACATTTTTGGAAACTATCAGCAACTTTTGGTATTCTGTCTCTTTGTCCTCCAGGTCTTCACGAAGTATTTTGTTGGCCACCATCAATTTTTCATTTATGTCTTGCAGATATCTTGTTTTTTATTGGTATGTATGCAAAGACTTCCTACATTGGCTTAATTCAGGAGATATTTCCAAGTCTTCTTTTCTTATGTGGACTCCTTCTTCCTGTAAACCTTTTGATGCTGAACTATCATTTGGATTATCCTACTTGTCTATGCAAAAAGATTCTGGTATAGATCCTGCTATGCCTTGAATATCAATAAACTTTTCATTATCTACAGAGTACTGGTCCCTTGCTGTATGTACAGTTTCTTCACTGCCTGCATCATCTATCACCACAACATCCATGGCATCTTCATGTGCTGCTCTTTCCTCTACCTGCATCTTCTTCTTCAACCTAGTTCTTGGCTTCTCTATTTTGAATAACTGTTTACAAATTTTATTCTTTTAAGCTATACTTTTCAGCATATCACTGAGTTTTTCTGGGTTTTTATTTGTGCAGGAGGCTTCAGGGCATAAGCCTTCCTGGATGGTTTTCTCAAGAGTATGCTTTTCTTCTTTCTCAGCAATTTGAACTGGTTTTTTAGGACTTATTTTTTTCTGTTCAGTATCATCCATCATTATTTTTCCTTTCTCCTTAGGATTGTCTTTAAACCCTAGCTCTGTTAACAGGGATTCCCATGTTCTTTCCTCCTTTTGCAATTGAGCTAGAATCAACAATTTAATTAAGCCTTGGTGATAAACAGAGAGAGTAGTATGCTCGGGATGGTTTTGAACTCTGGAAATCATCTTTTGGAGGATTTTTAACAAGTAAAATGGGATATTTACCTGTATAATTCCATGAATATGCATTAGCAATTTTAGATGGCATTTTAATACATTGTCATACCTGCCATCGTATGTGATGTAATTTTGTATCACCTCCAAAGGAACCTTCCATCCTGGCTTCATTTTGCTAATATGGACACCATTTTTCCAATCTAGATTTTCACATCCTGGCATTAGAAATTCAGTGAAATCGCTTTGAAAATCCTGCTATTTAAACCATTTCTCCCCCTGTGTAGGAACGCATATTGCCTCAGCAATAGAATCCTCATTTACCTTGACTGTTAGGCTTTGCAGCTGCACTCTTTCATCTCTATAATTTTCAATAAATAACATGGTTACCTGTGAATGGTAGCCTTGAAATTTCTCACAAAAATTTAACCATTCAGACTTTTGCATTAGTTTGGCAGACCTGGGAAATTGCTTTATCCAGTCTGTGTTGTTTGGCTCTAGCCTGCAAATGAAGCCTCCTGGATTTCTCTTCACTATAACCTTTGGCTCTTCCTTGTCGGCTTCCTTCAACATTTAAAACCCTAAAAATTTGCAACTTTTTTGTATAGATAGACAGGGCTTTAAATCTTAGACAAAACAACACACTTTGTTACAGTTACCTATGTGGCTGGTCTTCATTCCATGCTAGCTCTGGCCTGTCAATAATGCACCTATGCTTGTGCTAGTCCTAATTTGATTGATTTGCAGGCTTACCAAAATGAATATGACAGTGAGAATAGAACCAAAAATCCTCATAGGTCTTACCCTTAAGCCTCTGTCAGTAATGCAAATCAACAAGGCCTTTAATACTGCCCCGAATAGGAAATTATTTGCTATAACTACTTGCTCTGGGATGCAAGGAAGTCTACACGATGTAATCCAGTCCCTCAAACATAAATTCCATCAGGGTTTGAAAACAAACCCTAGCTTCTTGAAACCCAACTATTGCTGCTCATGACCAATGAAGCTTTACAATATACTAACAGGTCTACGATTATCGTTCTCCAGTTAACCAACAAAACAATGAAACAGATTTCTAGGGAAAAGAGTGAATTAAGTCGATTCTGCCATGACCAGTACTAACATTGATTGCATGCAGTGTTCAAATTTTAAAATGATGACAGGTGTACCATTTCATAAGTGACACAATAAAAACCCATAATTTTATGGACAGGCGCTCCTTTAAAACATTTTCATATCGAATGCCAAATAATTATGAATATGACCAAAGTTTATTATTCCTTTACATTCCAAGGTATTAATAAATAATAAAATTTTCAATGAAATGACCTTTTGACATTCTGCTGCCAGTAAGTGAAATGCTGCCAGTTTGGATTATGCTACCAGTTTCAACAATCCACCATATAACATACAATATCTTGCACATACATAGGTTCATGACTAATGAATGAAGATTTTGATGATTCAGAATACTAAAGGAAAACCATAATGGCGTTCAATCAATGATAAGGTGTAAAACAAAGAAAAATTTAAACAAATAAAAACACATGACAATCAAAGCTCATAAAATAAAAAGGTCAAACAACCTTAGAGATAACAGGTACGTTAAGCTACCATAGGACAAATACTCAGAATTCAACTCCCTAGCCTTCATGTTCCTACAGTATTTCCAACTCCCCATCAGATATGATGAGGGGGTGGAGATCCTATTATCCTGCCATAAAAACACTGCCACTCATATGACTGACCATATCCATGAGTGGCGGTGATGCCGTAGCCTATGCAAAATCCAACTTGAAGACAACATATTCTTGGATTGGTTCCTTAAGGCCTTGCTCCCACCCATAGCAAAGGACGTCGCATCCGAACATCCCCAATCTGAAGAAGAGGCCATACTGAAAGCTCAATAATTTGACCTGATCTATGCCCAGTCTGGATACCCATACACCGTAATTCCAGATGCTCCCCGACCGAGTACCTCCTACCGTGATGCACTGGGGGCATCCCATGCTGTAGATGGTATCATAGGATCGGTCTCCCAACAGCCACAACATCAATCGACACCACCTGTAGTCCCATCACAACCAAGAAACATTGCTAATGTTGCTTACCAAAACCAAGATTCGGACTATGCAAGAATGATGTCCCAGTCCGGAGCAATAGCTTCCTACGTACAGCTTGTGCCACCGCAGCAGGCTCAGGCCATGGCTTGGCCAATACAGTATTATGTGGGGAAAATGCCCACATTTGTGGTACCATAACCCCCATAAATATACTATGCACCACCAGTACAACCAGTTCAAGTCCTCGCCCCCACTCCACCCGCTCTGTTGGGAGAAGTATTCGCACAACAAAACCATCCCAACCAGCCTGCCCCCAGAAATCAACAAAGGCAAGCTAGGAATAACCGGCCCCGCAACCAAGGCAATAACCAATTGCAGGGAGGTGGTCAATAACCGAACCCTCCCAACAATGCTGCGGCAAACCCTCTAGCCCAAAACCCCCCATGAAAAAATGCACCAAGTCGTAATGCCCCGTTGTGCACAAACCAACCATGCACACTCTTTGTGTTTATGGGCACTACACATTTGAGTGTCCCCTCATGGCTTGTGCGAAGCAGTCCATTCAAAACAAGGCCCAACAAGCTGCCAATGCTGTAAATCAAACCCAACCCAACTCGACACCATAAGGACCTCCCCCCATGGTGCTTCAAAACCCATTACCAGTCCAAGGATTGGTGGCAACCACACCCCCTTCCCAACCCAATCCCAATGCTCTGGGGGCACCTCCCATGGTTGAAACAGGTGTTCACCACTTGCTATCCATTATGACTAAAGAGGTCAACTTGCAAACCAAATGAAATCAGTATGGTACCACCACCGAAACTACTGACACATCAGCGGCATCAACATCCAAAAAATTCAGCCTACCTCCTCAGTTACCCCCATTCTCATGCCCACCCATACGCAGAATTGCCAATAATGCCACGGCTAGAGCTGCAGTCAGCTATATCATTGTGGATGATTTGGCTCAAACGCCAACTGCCATGTCTGCTCTTGAGGTGCTTAAAACATGCCCAACGTAGCGAAAAGCCTTACTAGTTTCCCTTGGGGCAGTAGACCCCTTCGAATCCAAGTTGATGACATTCAACATGGAGAATGGAGAACCATTCATGCCATTGACCATTTCCTTTCAAATCTCAGTGTCCATCCATAATTTGGTTGTGCACTGGTGCATAGTGGATGAGGGGGCATCCACGTGCATTATGTCTACCTTGGTTTGGCAGAAACTTGGATCACCAATTTTGCAACCGTCCTCCACAACTCTACGGGATTATGATGGACATCCCACTAAAGCCCAAGAAATCCTCCCCTATGTCCCCATCACATTATCCGGGAAGACAGTGCTGATTGACATAGAGGTCATCAATGCTCAACTGGACTATAACCTTCTCCTCGGGAGAAGTTATATGTATGCCATGAGAGCAATCACATCAACTATATTCCATCTCATGATTCCCCCCCATGAAGGGAAGATTGTGATGGTTGATCAACTCACCTACCATGATCTGCAAGGGTTAACAGCAGCTGCCAACATTATCCCTACCATCACCACCATTGAGCCATAAGGGATGACCACACACGCCAATGTTGGCCCTGCAATCAACACCATGGTTGAAAACAACCAGCCTCCCCATTGTTGAATGTGGGCCCTAGGTTGTTTAGTGATACCTCCATGATGGCTAGTGTCACCACCACCAACACAAAATGAAACTGTGGACTTGTGCATGGTCTCATCAAGCACCGCTGCACCCAAACAACAACTGCAGCCGCAGCCCCAACCACAACCACGACATCGTCCGCAGCCACAACACCAACAACAGTCGCAACATCACTCGTAGCAGCAACATTATGTGCAACTGCAACCACAACCGCATCCCCACATGTAACCAGCCGGGAGTTATTTGGGCTCATCTCCAGTCCATACGATTCCCTTCCTCTTCCCCCCACCTAGTGTCATGAGCAAGTTGATCATGGCCACCTTAAGCCTACCCAACTTTATGTTGGGAATCTCGGTGTGGTATCTTGATCCACAAGCTCAACAAGCAATGCCCCAGATTGTCTTAATCCCAGTGCAACCCATCATGGTCGAGTCTCACCCTCCACCCGCTCCATAAAAGCCAACAGCTGCACCCGCACCTGCCCTACCCCACCCAAAAAGGGCCAGATGTAAGAATGCCAAAACCACTGTAGAACCACGACAAGCCCCACCTTGTGCTATCTGTGAACAATAGGGCCATCCAACTCAGAATTTCCCTGAAATCCTAGTGATCTGTGCACATTTGGATGCCATGGATACAAACGAAAACATCCCCATGGTTGAACTCCCAACCGCGCCGATAGTCAGGAACAAGGAATTAAGGACAAACCATGCTTGCACCCTTTGCAGCTTGTATGGACATTACTCCCACCATTGCCAAGACTTGCCTGAATTTTGAATGGCTCTCACTGACCTCCATCAACATTCCCTTGAGTCTGAGATCACCTTGATCGAAGAAGTTCACCCACCACCTCCTTCGTCAGACACCATGTCCATTTACATGATGTCCAGTTCCATCGACCTGCTCATCTCCTCCTCCACCGACGGTCCATCAAACCTGTCTCTTTGTGGCTTCAACAACAATGAGGAGATACTTGAAGCTCTGAGCACCCTGAAATACCCATGGGATGACATGCACCATTGTTCGTTCTTCCTCCCTGAAGAACTTGTGTCGCAATCTGACCAATTTTCTGTGGAGACCAAAGATTTCATCCATGGGAAGGTCGACTGGTTCAAGAACCCCATCCCAGCAACTGATGCCTTTGAAGAACAGAATATGGAAAACATTTCACCAACCATTAAAATTGACATCTCAACCAATTCTAAGATTGTTGAAGAAATCATGCTGGGGGCATCTTGCTCCCTGGAAGAGGTCAATGCCTACAAATCTCTCTTCCAAGAATTTTGTGACATCTTTTCCTGGTCTTACACCGAAATTCCTAGCTTAGATCCATCCATCATGGAACACCACATTGACACATAGCATGATGTGGCTCCCATATGCCAAAAGAAATGGCCCATCCATCCATCCAAAGTGGCTGCAGTTAAAGTCGAGATAGAGAATTTGCGCACAACCGGCTTCATTTATCCCATTGCATACACCACTTGGGTTTCTAATCTTGTTCCCATGAATAAAAAAAAAAGGGTACCATTCACGTTTGCATAGACTTCTGCGACCTCAATGGGGCATGTCCCAAAGACAACTTCCCCACACCTTTCATTGACCAGATCATCGATGCATGTGGCAGACATGAGGCCTTTTCCTTCATGGACAGTTTTTCTGGATATAACCAAATCCAAATCCGGAAAGAAGACCGTTACAAGACGGCATTCACAACCCCATGGGGCACATTCACGTATCGATTCATGCCCTCTGGCCTCAAAAATGCTGGAGCCACCTTCCAGCATGCCATGACACACTGCATCCGCGACCTTGTTCACATCATGTTGGCCTATTTTGACAACCTCATCGCACGATTGCAGAAGGAAACACAACACATAGATGACTTGCGACAAGTATTCATACAATGTTTCCAGTACGGAATCCGCGTGAACCCATTCAAGTGTATTTTTTGTGTCCCCTCGGGCCATCTACAAGGATTCATCATGTCACACAAAGGAATGACCGCTGATCGTTGGGAATTCCAAACGACTTTCCCTCTAACATCACCCCTTTGAGTGACAACATTACAACTTGTATTATAGTCTTTCCATTTTTTGTTTTACACACTTTTTCCAAATTGATTCTTATGTATCGTTTCCTCTCATCACTTCAAATGGAGCACACCTCAGACCGGTATATGGGATTCACAGATGGAGCAAGTAGGTGGTCTCCAAACCTTGCCTCAGCTGCATGGGTAATCTACTCCCCATCGCATGAGTTGATCCACATCGACAGAATATGCATGGGCATTGCAACCAACAACCAGGATGAATATGATGGTGTCAATGGCCTTTTGGTCGCTGCTCTCCAGTTAGGAATTCACCATCTCGATGTCTTCTTAGACTCCCAGCTGCTTGTTTCTCAGTTGAACAATCACTACCGAGTACATGATCCCTGCCTCTTTAGAAATTACTTGCGCACTAAACAGATGGTTAGAGAATTTGAATCCATCACATTCACACATGTTCCCAGAAACCTCAATAGTGTCGCAAATCAAATGTCTAATGATATTCTAAATTTGCACATCCACAACCACATTAGTAAACATACAACCATAACATCAAGCATAATCATATCTAAAAAATACACACACAGTGTAATAATACATCACATAGGCATTTGCATTCCACAGCATCATAAAAAGACTCACATAATAAAACCATAAAAGTGCATCCACGTGCGTAAATCTCTCTCTCTCTCTCTATATATATATATATATATATCAATCAGTTGCATGTCCAATACAAAAATGAAAAGCCACATATGCTTTCTCAGTAGGATACACATAAGTGACACAAAAACCCCTAAGTGCACCAACGCACTTGGGACAGCCTCACTAGGCTACTAATCCGACTCAGACTCATCATCTAACTCGGTGTCATCATCTTCCGAAGAGGACTCATCCTCTGCAGGAAGATCACCTCTCGCCGCCCGGTGAAAGTGCTCACAAGCCACCGCCATCTTCCTCATCACACCAGTCAACTTTGGAGGAAGGTTGTGAATAGTGACAATCATATCAGTACTCAGGTGCTGCCAGCCATCATCTGACACTCCAGTAGCAAGCTGCTCCATATATGGCACCAGTGCATCCATATCACATTGCCGCCTGCGGGAGCTCCCGGCAGGAACCGCCGCAGGAGCTATGGTAACAACCCACCTCCAATGCTCGGGTGGTAGGTGAGGTCCAACATCTACATATACAAACACGGACACCATCACTCCACATAAATCAAAATGAAAACTACCAACCAACTCAACTACACTATGTATAAAGATGAACATAAAAACATCATGCATACATACCAGCTGGTCCCCATGCTTGGCCAGGAGGTCGGGGCATCTTAGGGTCTCCTTGGAAATCCATACCCGCATACGGGTACTCCTCGATCACTACAGGAAGATGGAGCCACTGCTCCAACAACTCCTTTGTAAAAAAGAAGCCCACTCTGCCACCACCCTTCTGGATCATCATCTGGCACCATATATAGATCCGAGGCTCCCGTGGACCACTGTCCTGCACATCCCAGTGAGGACGAAGTGTAGGTACTTAAATCAAAGAAGAAATCACACAAGAAGGAGCCAAAACAAAAACCAATGCCAGTAGTCTTTGAATTGTTCAGCTGATGTCGAACAACCTGCAGATACATCTGGCCCCATGCATAATATGTACCACCTATAGCACACTCTACTAGCTATAGCTAACCACCAGAAATCTTGTGACTCCCTGTGGAACCCAAGATACGTTGCAACAAGGTCCCCACCGTCCGTGTGGACAAATCCTCGATGTCACACATCAGGATGTAAGAACCATTCATGTACACCATAGCGTAACAGTGCTGATCGCACAGCTCCAATGTCTCCCCCTGAGACAACACAGGTGCCAAGTCACCAACCACTCCCAACATAGGGAGCCCAGTAATGAAGTATACATCTGCCAATGTAATCTCAATGCGCTGGCCCTGAAAGAGAAACACCTCCTCATCAACATCCTAGAAACCTATCATTGTTTGCATCAGCAAGCACAAGCTTCGCATGAGAGGTATCCTCATAAATTTCAGTGATCCGTAATGAGCTAATGTATCTCTAACATTCCCATCATGTAAGTATGCATCCCTGACACTCTTTTAGTCTCTCTCTCTCCACTTGATCTTTGCCATCATGCATAAGCAAAAAACCTGATGTGAGCCATTGCCATCATCAAAAAACACCCAAACGAGGCTAGGGCGCACCTATTTGGGAAAAATGAGCACCCAGGGCACTCATAATTGCCCCATAGGTGTGCCCAGGGCACACCTTTTCCTTCGAAAGGTTTGAATTGGCCCCCATGAAACCCCAAACTGCTCATGGGGGGCCTCTAGGTGACCAAATCTAGTAAATAAGCCATCAAAAAGATGAGTTTCAGTGAGAGCTTTTACCTGCAAGTTGTGGCACTCGAAACCATTGGTCGGATCAAGAGAAATCAACAAATGAAGAATTAGGGGCCACCTCTCCAACTCCACAATGAACAGCGACAATGACACTTCACCAAGTGGACCCCACCCTTATATAGGCTCCATTTGTCCTAATTTCTTCTGATCGACATAACAGGACCATACAGACTCCGTTTGAGACACCATTTGCACCACTGGTTTCAAAATTCCACCCTCTATCTCTTTATGAGACCATTGTCTCATGTCTAGTAAAGCAATTTCAGAACCATTTCCCACAAGTCACCTAGATTTACGAGCCATGACATGACGATGCAAGTGTCTACGGACCTGGACTTGTATCGCGCTTCCCGACCGCTACTCATGTGAGTTTTTAGGCCACCACCCATTAAGGAATGTAATTTTTAATTTAGTTTTTTTTTTTAACACATAGTTGTCTTTTCTATTCACTACACCTTGCGCGGACCTTTGGACCACTGTCCACAAAATGATTTCTTTCTCTTGCATGTATTTGGCATATAAGTGCCCTTGAACTTGTACTCACATCGCATGTAGTCAAGTCTGTCCACCACAACACACACACACACACTCTCCTGACCTCTATCTGAGAGCCACCTCAGTTTGCGTGCCTCTGCCGCACCGATTCACAAGCCTCTACTGTGATCTATCCCACACATGTATTGGCATGTTTGAGAGCCTTTTGCTTCATCCATACTGCGCGGATGACCTTTTGGACCTCTGTCCATTGTCTCGACAGGGGGCACCGTCTATGCCACCGCAATCAATTGACCACACTGGAGTTTTGTTTAAGCTATTTTCTGACTCCTTAAAATAATGAAAAGATAGTTGAGTGTAGCTGCTTCCTTTCCCGCTCATTAAAGTATAGGAAAGGGCATCTACATCATTTTGTTTACCTCCTTTTGTGGGCCATGTAGACCATTAAATGAAAAGGACCTCCTTGGCACACTCAAGCCAAGACTGTTCCCCTCTGCATAATTTTATGCTTTCTCGGGTAGAGGGGCCGCACCTTCCGAAAAATCTCACTATCGGTTGTCGTTAAACTCTTTTCCATCCGTCTCATCAAGAAAATATTGCTGAGAAAACTTGGTTTCGTTCATGCTCGTAAAAGTATCTGAATGATCGTCTAGTTAGTATAGGTTTAACCTTTTCCAACCTGATTGGACTACCAATGGTAAAGAAGTCTCTCATCCCCTACAGGATGGGTGAGCTCTCCTATGTATACTTTTATCCTTTTTCGGGCACAGGAGACTACCAATGAAAAAGATCGCCCACTGGAGTCTTCTTCATGCTTTCAGACTCTCTAAAATTGAAAGCACCATCGAGCATTTACCTTCTTGGGCTCTCCAAAAATCCACGAGATCATACCATAACGGTGTTCCTAGACACCACCCCACAGAAAACAGTTTGGCAGTATTCCCCCTTTGGGTTTCCTTTGTTCAGAGTACTCTTTTGTTCAGAGTACTCTGCAGTGTGTCTTCCTTAGATCCCATCAATATCAAAAGTTTCCACCTCCTCCAACTATTTCCCGTCTGCAGTGACATCCCCGGTATTACAGCTATGATCCCATTCCCATGAGTTAGTTTCATCTGCTTCCTGGTCTTCCCTATCGTCATACTATGAACAAAGGAAGTTTGATTCTACCACATTCTCCCTACCCCTGTTTAAATATTTCCCTTCCCATCCCCTCCCCATTTAGTGAGTCATTTCGTAGATTGCTTCACACCTTTTGGTTATCCCCATCGCGCACTTGGTCAAGGAAACACCATTGTCTTGACTAGGGGCAGGTCTCCCTCTATTGATGACAACACACATATTCCATAGGATAGACCCAGAGGTCCCTGTATCCTAGTTTCATTAACATCATTGATGAGTTCCTTGGACCACTTGAGAGGAGTCCTTAGTGCCTCTCGAGATGGTTGTTTCTCACATGCTCGACTTCAACTACATCATCGCACCGTTGAGATTTGTACAGGGTTTGGTCCACACAGTACTTGGTAAAAGACCCTAGATGTCACCCAAACCTAGCATATTGATGAGTCTACTCGAGGGACCTAAACAGGTTATGTCCCTTGTGATTTTTGGGTTGTGTTGGAGACAGTGTTTAGAATCCCTAGCAGTGCTTTGATGTACCTTTATGATTGATGCAGCATACTTGTACCACAGAGACTCTGACTCTCAATAATTGAGTCTATACAGCTATGTATCATACCATATCTAGTAGACCATCAGTCATAAAGATATAAAAATCCATGAGAATTCCATGGGTTCAATGTACCAAATCAATATTGTATTCAGCCTCACATGGAGGAAACCATTATTGTAACATCAGTTGTATATGATCGGCTCTTGTATTTTAGAGCATAGATCAAATGATTCTTTTGACATTGTCATGAGCATGGAGATGACTGCCTCATCCATATACATGTCACACATTTATTGTATCTCACCCATTGATGGGAACCATATTAATACAAAAACCAAAATCCACCATACCCCATCCCTAGAAGCACCACCTCTACGCAACAAATGCTATGATGTCCATCGGCCATACGTTGAGCTCTTTCCCTCACACATCAGGGGGAAATATGTTAACCCAAAAATATCCCATTCAACTCTCCATGGCCTGCCCCACCCAAGGACACCATCTCACAACCCTCCATTAGACCCCCACACCCTCAAAATAGCTAAAGGATGAAGAAAAGGGCTTTAAAACCCCCAAAAAGGAGCCCAAAATACTCTCCTAGGAGCTAAAGCCCCGAAAAAGGGGATAAAACCCTAAAAGGAGCTAAAGTTAAGGTGAAAGGGGCTAAAATCCTAAAAAAGGGGCTAAAGCCTTGACTAAGGGCTTAAAACCCTAGAACCCCAAAGAAAAGCTATAGAAGGAGGGTGGGGGGTCACTCTCAAAACACCTCTCCCTTGCATACTGTTATGCTTCCCGTGGATGCCTTGAGACCCTTTGTCTCTGAAGCCACCCACACTCCCTCTCCTCCATCTCCATTGAGTCATAGCTCCCCCATCCAAGAGAGGTGCTTCCACAAGCTTGGGCATGGTGGCCCATTTCCACCCAAAGAGAAGGTATAACTTGTCTTTATTGCATTTGCTTCTTAGTTTTCTTTGCTTTCTAACCCATGTTTTCATTTGTAGGTTTATGTTTAACATTGTTTTGCAGGTATTTCAGTTTTCTGTAGCTTAGTCTTTGTTTGCAGGTTTTTGGAAGCGGAACCCTAACCCTTGTTTGCAGAGGGGTTCATCATCATTTCTCCATTTTCTTCTTTATGTTCTTATTTTAGCTTCTGTCCATTTATATTTTGTTTTTATTTTCAGCATTTACCACTAGTGAGAACCTACCCTTCTATCCTATAGACAGAAAGGAGACATTCCTCCCCTTGTAGTAAGGAGAAATCCCTGCTACAATCATCACTGGATATAGATCCTCACTCGATTTGGATCAGTACCACAAGTGCTATCTCATGTTGGTTGTAGACCTATCCTCCATGTAGGTCTTTCTCAACGCTTATATCTGAACCTAAGTTAGAATGGCCCATCCAACACTTACATCTGACCTAGTTGACTCGTCAGAAAGGCATGCCCAGCACTCACATCTGACCATGAGAGGAACCTAATCCCCTCACCATGTCAGAATGGCCCAGCCCTTACATCTGACCATGGAATAAACCTCATCCTCTCCCATGTCAGAATGTCCCAACCCTTACATCTAACCTACTCGTCATAATGGCCCAGCACTTATATCTAACGTACTCGTTAGAATGGCCCAACACTTATATCTAACCTACTTGTTAGAATGAACCAACACTTATATCTGACCTACTTGTCAAAATGGCATGCACTCACATATGATCTTGTAGGAACCAATCCTACAGTCACATCAAAATGGTCCCCGGTCCCAGACTGAGCTACCTGGTAACTGACCAGGTGCATCCATTGTCCTAGAGAATGGCATCAACCCTTATATTTGATCAAGTGGGAACCAATCCCTCAATCACATCAGAATGGCCATGCGCTCACATCTGATCATGTAAGACTACATCTTACAGTCGTTTCAGAAAGGCCCTCGGTCCCAAACCAAGTATTCCTGGTAACTGACTAGGCACCTCCATTCCAAGAATGGAAACATCCCTTACATTTGATCATGTAGGAACCAATCCTACAATCATATCAGAATGGATCAGCACTCATATCTGACATGGAAGGAACCAATCCTCTCACCATGACAGAATGGCTCAGCCCTTACATCTAACTATGGAATGAACTTAATCCTCTCACCATGTCAGAATGGCTTCGGGTCTCATCATTTCCCCTTGGAGGAAACCTCGATCTGGAGAACACCAAGCTTCTCCCTAAAGTACTCGAACTTCACCCTAGCCAATGGCTTCATTAACACAATGGCTATCTATTCCTCTGTCGCAACATACTAGAGCTTCACTGCTCCTCTCTGTACCATATCCTTGATATAGTGATACTTGATCTCGATATGCTTCGACTTGTCATGGAACATTGGATTCTCTGACAACTTCGCACAACTTTGGTTGTCACAATATATACAAGTAGCATCCAACTGAAGATCAAATAAATCAGATAGTAGCTTCCTCAGCCATACTACCTCACAACTAGTTGAAAAAGATGTGACATACTCTGCTTCAGCTATATTCAATGCCACACAGGATTGCTTCCTGCTAAACCAAGAGATCACACCTGATCCCATATTTAAGCAATACCTTGAAGTGCTCTTCCTATCGATGGCACTTCCTTCCCAATATGAATCAACATAACCCTCCAGGTTAATCTTCTGACTTGCCTCATACTTAAGCCCATAATCAATTGTACCCCTTAGGTACCTCAGAATATGCTTGCAGAAATCAAGTGAACATGTCTTGGATCTGTCAGGAACTGGCTCAAGGTGTTCACAACAAAGAAAATGTCTGGTCTCATGTTCATTAGATACATCAAGGACCCAATCATCCGATGATACATCATAGCATCAACTGCTTCTGATGAAGCATCAATAAATAGCTTCAGGTTCGATGCCATAGGTGTGGCCATATCCTTGAAGAACATCATCCCAAACCTCTTCAAGATCTCTATTGCATACTTCCCTTGTCCGAGGGATATTCCATCAGCATTCTGCCACACCTCCATGCCAAGAAAATAGTGCATCATTCCCAAGTCCTTCATTTCAAACTCGGCAGTAGGCTTTCTCTTTGTATCAGCAATCAACCCATCCATACCTGTTACAAATAGATAATCTACATATAGTAGGAGCATCACTGGGTTTCCATATTCAACGTTGTAGTAAAGGTTGGAATCTACTTTACTTTTGGTAAAGCCCAAACTGGATAGAAAGCTGTCAATTCTGCCATACCATGTCCTGGGTTCCTGTTTCAAACCGTACAGGATTTCTTCAATCTACATACATGAGATTCCCTGTCATGTGTCTCAAAACCAAGTGGTTGTTCTGCATACACTTCCCCTTCTACTACACCATTCAAGAAAGCAGTATTGACATCCATCTGGTGTATCCTCCATTTCATCACTGCAGCCAGAGCAAGTACTGATCTGATGGAAGTGTATCTAGCTATAGGTGCAAAGGTTTCTTCATAATCTATTCCTTCTATTTGGGAGAAACCATGAGCCACGAATCTTGCTTTATGTTTTTCTATGCTACCATCTGCAGCATGCTTGATTTTGTAGATCCATTTGGAAGTTACAACTGACTTCCCTTCTGGTCTTGGGAAAACATCCCAAACATCATTTTTCATGATCGATTGATAATTTTCAATCATAGCATCCTTCCATTCTTTCCTTTCTGCCACTTCTTCATAATTGGAAGGTTCTTTATCGATGAAATCACATAGTAATGCTACATATCCGGAGCATGATCTCGTCCTCTTTCTTTCTTTGTGATTCTCTTTTGGAGCCCCATATCTTTCCACACCTTGGATAGCTTCTCGTACCCAAGCAAGTTTCCTCTTGTGAGGATTCTTCTCCTGAGGTGGATCTACAGGTCTTTGTGGTTCTTCAAATTCTCTATCTTCTTCTTGAGTTTATTCATTCATGGTTGTGTCATGAATTCGATGTGTTTCTGCTTCTTCAAGTTCTTCAGTAGGTTTATTTCTGGATTTGTTGTACGCTGTATCTTCATCAAATGTCACATCCCTACTAATGTCAATCTTCTTGAATCCTGGGAAATATATTCTGTAAGCCTTCAAGCTTTCATAGTATCCCACAAATATACCCTTCTTTCCTAAAGGATCTAGTTTTGTTCTCTTCTCTTTTGCAATGTGTATGTACATAGGATAGTCGAATATTCTAAGATGGATGACTTCTGGTTTCTTGCCAGAGAAGACTTCTTCAGGAGTCTTATTCTCGAGTACTCTGTTTGGAGTATGGTTCTGTACATACACCGTTGTCCTGGCAGCTTCTGCCCAAAGATGCATAGGAAGATCTTGATCATGAAGCATAGCTCTTGCAGCTTCCATGATAGTTCTGTTCTTCCATTTTGCAATCCCATTCTGTTGTGGATTATAAGGAATGGACAACTCCCTCTTAATCCTTGAGTCTTTGCATAACTCTTTGAATTCATTCGATGTGAATTCTCTGCCATTATATGATCGAAAGGTCTTAATCTTCTTTTTAGTGTGTTTCTCGATCAAGGCTTTGAATTCCTTGAACTTGCTGAATAATTCATCTTTGTTCTTCATGAAGTAAATCCATGTCTTCCTAGAAAAATCATCAATAAAAGAAACATAGTATACATACCCACTTAGAGAACTTGATGACATTGGACCGCATACATCGGAGTGGATGATTTCCAAGATTCCTTTTGCCTTTCTCTCTCTACTTGGAAATGTCTTCTTTTTATTTCTTCCTTTCGCACATCCTTTGTAGACCCCGTCATGTTTTGCTCGAATTTCTGGAAGACCTTCAATAGTTCTACTTGCAAGTGGTAGTGCTCTATAATGCACATGTGCAAGCCTTCTATGCCAAAGCTAATTTATCTCTACTGTGTCATGGACCAAGGCTTGTTCTATATGGCCCTTTAATTTGTACAATTCTCCTTCTTGTTCTCCAATCACTATTGCATCATCGATAGTCTTTCCTTTTGGACACATGATGACTTGACCATATATAAATGCAACCCTCATTTCTTTTGCATCTAAAGCAGATATGGAGAGAATGTTCTTCTTTAGTCTTGGTACAAACAATACTTCTTTCATTGTCATAGACTTTCCATAGTCTATCTTTAAGGAGTATTTCCCACTACCTTTTATTGGATATTGGTAGTCATCTCCGAGCTTCACCTTGTGAGGTGATTCATGTTCTGATAGTCTCACAAAGGATTCCTTGAATCCTGTCATATGCTTGGAATCCCCACTCTCTATAAGCCAATCATTGCTTCCATGTGTGATATTTCCCATGAGAGTGGAAATCAAAACATATTCTTCATCACTTGAAGAATCTTCACTTTGATATTTGGTCTTCTTTGTGGAAGGTTCATCATCCTCTGCAGCATGAGCATGATGTCTTCTCTTGTTGTTTTTCTTCTTGTGAGAGTTCCTTTTGCTTTTAGGACAATCTCTTGCAAAGTGTCCTATTTCATCACAAGTATAACATCTGAGTTGGTATTTCTTGTGAGAAGAGTGCTTACCTTTAGAATGATGATGATGATGGTCCCTTCTGGGTTTCTTGGATTGAACTGGAGAGCTTGATCTTCACTTCCCATATTCTCTTCTTGAGCTGCTATCCCAGCTTCTTCTTGTGAACATTCTTCCCAAAGTCTACTGAACTTGACTAACTTCTTTCTGGTACAGATCCCTTGAATGAAAGAGTCCCATGTCCTAGGGAGACCATTTAAGGTGGTCATTACAATCTCTACATTTTCCACTTCTTCATCTACTGCTTCTAGTTGTTCCTTGATATGAGAAACTATAGTGAAGTAAGGATAGATGGTCTTTGCATTCCGAATATTCACATTCTTCAGTTGGTTTCTCAGAGTCATCTTCCGGTTTATGTTCTTCCCTTTAAACAATTTTGTTAGGGCATCAAACATAGCTTTAGGTGTCTTCAGGGAGGACACTTGTGGTATGAGGTGATCCTTGATTGAATCAGTATTAATACTCTTTTCCATAACCAAATTCTTCTTGTGTAAGGCCTTAGCCTCATCTCCCTCTGGAACTAGAACCTCCTCATTGATATAGGAGTCCAACTCATTTTCTTCCAGGACTAGGGAGATCCTATACTTCTCGGCTCGGAAGTTATCAACTCCCTCAATATTTTCATCAAGCTTGGTATGATGAGACATCTTTAACTAAGAACCTCAAATGGAAATACAAAAGATTTAGATCTTACCAGGTCAAGATGTCGGATCTGGATTTGGAGCTGAAATCCTACAGTGCTGGTTCAGGAACAAATTAGGGTTTTTCTTTTCCAGAGTTCTGTCCAACCAAATGCTTTGAATTTGATCCCTAACTTTGATTTTGGGGATGAGATCAATCCAGGCATGGGCTCACTGAAAAATTCCTCTTCTATGAAAAGCCCTAATTTCTGGCAGTAGTGTCGGGTCGAAAACTGAAAAACCTCAGAATTTTATTCTGTTTCGACAGAAAGATGCACCCTAGGGAGGAGAATTATTCCACCCTAGTTTTGCTAAAAATATGTGGAGAGAGATCCACAAAATAGGAATCCCTAGTTCCCGCAGCTGCACAGTGTCTTCTTCTTAGGTTAGCTCTGATACCATGATAGAATTTTAAAGTTAAGCTATCATAACATTAGGATCTTTAACTCAGAGAACAACAAGCACATCAATCAAACACAAGAGACAATGAGCACAGTGTTTTTCCTTGGGGAAACCATAAATGGAGAAAACCCCACAACTTCCTCAGAGATAGAATCAGAACCAAAAGTAAAACCCCAAAATAGTAAGATGATCTCTTGACAGCAGTAGCCTCTTTCTTCCTTGCCCTAGTGTCTTTCTCTTCCTCAACTATGCGCTACAACTAAGTGTGGATGAGTGTGTGATAAATAGAGAGGCTAGCTCTCTATTTATACTAATTCCAGACTTGACTAAACCCTACTAGGGCCGACCTCTCTAGGAGAGTCTAATAACCCTAGTGTCACGGAACTACAGGGACTTTAACCCTTAGACAATAGGAGGGTTACCCACCTTGACTTGACATGACTTGTTTACATTATAAAAACTCCCGATAGGAACATCGGGGAATGATATGACTCAAGTACATTACAAATACATCCCAGAATAAACATCGGGTTACAATACATAAGAAATAGAAGTGAATAAATTTTGAAGTTACAATTACATCAACACATGATCCCTTTATATCTGGACACTTTGCACTCTCTACATCTAAGTATATTACACTCTCTACATCTGATTATATTGCACTAAAGAAACTCATTGCATTCTACACTTATTGATCTTTATGTATTTAACTCCACCAAGTGGGTTTACTAAGACAAACCTCATTCTCTCTCAACATCACTAAATACTATCCATGACTCCCTATGAGTCTACAAATTAGCTATCCTTCACAATTCATCTCTGAGGTTTGGATTTCTTCTCCACAACCGTGGAGTAGCACTGGAAAGGGGGGTCAGGGATTGAGGGACTATGTAGCAGAGAAGGGACCGATTTCCTGGTGTTGGGTGTGTGTGGGTGTCCTAGAAGTTAGGATAGTTCTAGTGTAGGAGTCCTTAGATCTTCAATGATCTCCCCAGCTTAGCATTCAACTTATCCCAGCTCCTTGGTAGCCTGATAATCCCTACTATGTCAGCTTTCTTATTAGTGTATCCTTGGCTATGTGTAAACCTGTTTGTTCCTTATTCCTTGGGGAATCATGCCTAGCTCGAGGGTGGCAGCATTGCTGAGAGATTAAGGAGCACACTAGCCTATGGTTGGGTGGAACGTTGCAGTGATGTAGCTGGTTGCAGGATGACTTCTTTATAAGATGAGTATTCTTGACCATGTCATCTTTGCAATTATATTTACTGTTAATGAATTATAATGAACATGTTGAATGCCGAATGAATGTATTTTTGCTTCCGCTATGTATGTGAATGATTATGCATTTTAGCATGTTTTATGTTTTAAGCATTTTATGTTCAAGCATTTCAGTTTTATGTATGTTCATGTTCATGGGCAGTTTTCCCGGATGGTTAGTGTATGGTAATGTCCTCTTCATCGGTCGAAGGGTTGGGGATGTTACAGAATGGTATCAGAGCTTATGTTGCAGCATGGGCCTGAATGGGCCATGATGATGTAGTGGTAGAGCCATCATTGCAGCATGGGCCTGAATGGGCCATGATGATGCAGTGGCAGAGCCATTGTTACAACATTGGGCCTTAGAGGGCCATGAGAAACCAGTTAGCAGAGGCAAGTTGCCTTCTGTCCAAAAGAAATCAGAAGAAAATCGGTGAATGACAGGAAAATTCATGAAATTTTTCTAAGTGCCAGAACTGTCGGTTCATTGGGAGACTCAGTGGGAAGCTCCTTCGATGCAGCAGAGAGCTAGGTGGAAGTTTCCTCAATGGAGGACAGTCAAAAGAAATTTCTGGAAATTCTTCTAAGTGTTCGTCGGATTGTCGATAGAGAATAGTTGTAGTTGGAGCCACAGTTTTGGTAGAGATCAGCCAAATACCACTGAAACGTCGGCCCCTTTTTGTCGAAAGGCCATCTGACACAGACCATCGGTGATTAGCGAAGAATAGTTGACGATATTGCCGAAACGTCGGCGACAGTTAGTCACAGAAGTAGCCGACAAGGTGGCGGCCGAAAGGAGAAGGAAGAAATTTTCGCCAAAATTTTTCTAAGTGATGGAATTGTAAAAAAATTTTAGTTGATCGAGGAGCCGCAGTGTCGGTTGAGATCAGCTGAAGACCACCTAAATGCCAGCAAAGTTTAGTTGATGGAACTGCCGAGGAATATGTCGGTGAAAATTAGACGAGGAAAATGCCGAAATGTTGGCTTCCTTTAAGTTAAAGATTGCTGAAAATTAGAAGATGGAGTCGTCGAAATGTCACCGCCGTTGATGAAATTTAGTTGATGGGATCGTCGATGGGCATCCATGAAATTTAGTGGATGAGTCCCTCGATACGTCGAAAAATGTTAGAAGATCAGACCACCGAAACATCGGCAAAAATTAGACAACAGAGCAGCCGACACAGTGGAGAAAAATAGATGATGAAGACGTTGCAATATCGGTGAAAATTATATGCCAAATGCGTCGACGCGGAGGAGAAAAGAGAATTTTTGTAAAAATCTCTAAGTATGAAAATCGTCGCCAAAATTTAGATGATGGAGATGCCGATGCAGCGGCAAACGTCGGCGAAAGTTAGACGACAAGGGCGCCGACGCGGAGGAGAAAAGAGAACAAAATTTCTCTAAGTGCTGGAATCATCAGAAAAAATTTGTTGATTAAGCCGCCAACACATCGGAGAAGATTAGTTGTTCGTACCACCGACACATCAGGAGAAGTTAGTTGATGGGTCCACCGATGCATCAGAAAGAGTTGGTTGTTTGGACCGTCGATGTCATCAGCGAAACTTAGTTGATGGAATAGCTGATGCAACGGACACATTCAGTTTTGAATCACTGACACACAGTGATTAGAGGTTTCGATCACCGATGGGTTGTGTGGTCCACAGATCCCACAGTTGGTTCATTGGCCGCTGTTGCGGCTGCCTATGGAACTAGTCGCCCGATGAATAGTGGATCTGATTGTCGATACGACGTTATGGGAGTTCATTCCTTGCTGATGCGGTAGTGCTTAGTCGTCTTGATCACCGATAATAGTCCTCGACATTGCTGATAAAGTTTGGAATCTTAGACAACTACGAATCCGACACGTTGGAGGAAAATAGACGATCAGACCGCCGATGGGAATCAGAGAAAGATGGTTATTTTGACTACCAAAGTGTTGAAATTTTAGATGGGATGAGACCCGATTTGACAAGGGAATTTTTGGGTCTTCGAGTGGGATGTTCTCAGCAATTTTCAATTGTTTTTCTAGTGGATTTTTCAGCAGTTTTAGGGATGAAAAGGAAGAAAAATTCTAGGTGGTTGAAGTTGGCAATTTGGACCAGAATACAGTTATATGTAAAAGTGTATAATTTTTGGTGAAAATCGTCATTCTAGAAGTGGTGTGGTTTTCATATCCAAAGTCAGAATGGAGCATGGGGATAGGCATTGGAAATCTTATCCAGTAGAGAACAAGGGAGAATCACCGGAATTTGAATGAGGAGAAGAAAAGTACTGGCGGTTGCTGAAAAAAATTGTGTTGTTGTCAATATGGACAATCTGAGGATTGCATGCTTAGAGATAGCAAAGACCATGAAGTTGAACCAGCTATTATGCGGAAGAGGAATTCCAAGCAAAGATGAGGGTTTTGAAAAGGAAAGTCCCTTAAACCTTGTCTTGCTAACTATATTATATTTTATAAGCTTGTGTACATAGAAATTATGGCATGGGGATGCTGAAAATGCATCGAGATAATGCTTGTTTATCATGACTAACTAATGGATGAAATGATGAATTGATGATAATTCTAGAACCATTTCAAGAGCTGTTATGAATGCAAGATGGTAAGTGCATGAAGAGGGTAGCCATGATCGATTGGCTACTGAAAATGCTCCATGGAAGGGAAAGGTGGTACAAATTATACGCCTGTGAAGTAAGGAGTATCTAAACACTTCATTTAAATTGCATAAATGACGAGACTATACCTTGCAATTTTAGTATGATAATGATTCACGTAAAGTAAATGAGTTTTAGTGATATTTATATGCTAACAGCTGGAAGTATTTGAATTCTATAATTCTGAAAATTCTTCAGTGATTGTTGCAACAATGAAAAAGTTATATGCATCAAGACTTACACTTGTTGGGCTGATTGAGGTTCAGGTTTCAGGTAGATTGGTTGGGGCATGAAAATATGGGTAAGACCATGACAAAGGTTGAAATATACCCTGTGAAAGAGCCAAACCTCATGAGAAGAGTCTCATGGCTATGAAATTAGTCTGTATGTAGAATGAGTTGCTAATTTGAATTTGTAAATTTCAGATTTGAGAAATTGCTGACAACTACTAATCACTATTGGCTTGCATATAATTGTGTCAGGAGGATGCATTGTAAGTGGGTGTTCATGTTATGCTAGGAAGAATAAAATCATAATGGGAAGAATGTGCTTCTTACAAGAGACCAACAAATGAGGATCACCTCATTGCTAAGCAAATCAATTTCTATAGTAGACAGAGTTGAAAATTCATATTGAATTTAATTACTAATACCATTGCTTGGTTATGGAACAATCAAATTTGGATTGTATTAGTAGATATTGATTGACTGTTTGGCTACTTGATGAATGTGCCAGGGGTACACGCTGCAGGAAGACCATGTGTGATGGCCTGCAGGAGCCAAACTTCATGGCGAGGGTTTCCCCTATCTTGAAAATGGGTTTTGGGTGAAACTCCATTGGACATTTTGGAAATGTCCCATCTGCACTGCATGTTTGGTAAGCAACATGAGTGAGATGGTATAGATTATGTCAGTAAGACATGTGTGGATATGGAATGTGAAAGGAGTTGGGATGGCAAACTGAGGGACTGTCAACTCAGAGAAGGGAGCCCCCATTCCTCCTTAATGAAGAAATACTGCATCAGCAAATGGATAAGTGTTTTGTGACCCTAGCTAAGAATATGCATGCCAAATTGTTAAATTCCATATGCAGATCATGTTTTTATTTTATTTCCATTATGACAGATTGCTTGAGTATGAATAGGGCCTACAGGGCTCACATCGGAAAAGGGTGCACACTTTTCTCGATGTCGACTCATGAAAGGGTTTTCAGTATTGACTACACCCTAGGGAGTGGACACACTCCTGGTGTATCAATACTTGATAGTGAATGATATGAAACATGATTACACTTTTAGAGCAATAGTGCTGATGAGTTTGCTTATATTGCTTGTGTTGATAGGATAAATAGATGCAGTTTGGTTGTCGATATAAGTGTATTGGATTGATTTGCTGCAGCCTGATCAACCTAATTGTGTATTGGCTTGGCTGGACAGTCTAATAAACCCAGCTGTAGGTTGTCTTGACTATGCATGATATGAATAAAAGGATGTGGTGAAGATGTCACTGAAATAGGGTTGTTATATGCTTAGGGATCCATAGTAGATCCTGGACCTGAAAATGGTTGTTTATTGTTGATATAAGTGCATGGCCTGATAAACCCAACTGTGTTAGCTTGGCTTATTTGTTGATATAAGTGCATTGTTGATATAAAGTGTATTGTTGATATAAGTGCATGTGTTATTGTTGATGGCCTGATAAACCCAACTGTGTTGGCTTGGTTGATTGGTTGTTGATATAAGTGCATTGTTGATATAAGTGTATTGTTGATATAAGTGCATGGCTTGATAAACCCAACTGTGTTGGTTTGGCTGATTTGTTGATGGCCTGATAAACCCAACTGTGTTGGCTTGGATGATTTGTTCCTTCCCAGTCAGCGTGAAGGTGTACTAGTTGGACATTAATTATTTGATGTTGAGGAGAAGCTTGCGTGCTGACCTAACATCCAACTCCATAGGAAATTCCAAGGCTTGCAAAGCAAAGCGGGACCCTGTGGACCAACGAGGAAATGCACAATACAGATAAGTATTGGATTATCTTGCAACTTCTTGCTTATGAATATACTTTTGTATATGGTTTGGTTATAATCTTCTAACTCTTGTTTAGAGACAAATCAATGAGAATAAACTAAACATGTGAACCTATTCAATGTTTGAATATAGGTATCACTGGGAGCGAAGACTATGAGGGCATCCTAGAGGTGCATGTAGACATGTGATTGTCCTGAAGAGCTCAAAGCGAGCAATAATGAAAAAGGTTCTAGTGGGACTGTGAAGGCCCTAGCAGCCAAGAGTTGTAGACAAACCATGTGGGGAGGCTCCATGGTTGAAAGGTCTGGAATAGACCGAAGACACTAAGTGTCAGGGCCAAGAAGGGTTGGTCCAGCATTCACGATGAAGTGAAAGAGGCTAAGAGCATGAAAGCTACAGTGGTGGTGTGAGTTCCAGAATGGAACAAGACAAAGAGGGGAAAAACTCTTGCTGCTCTCTCTTTCCTTTTTTGATGAT